>ML283553.1:0-30079 GCA_005239495.1 Nicotiana undulata | reverse complement strand
TTTTTACCAAAGATTTCAACCTAAAATCGTTCTTAATGCACAATATAACGAGTTTTGAGTCCAAGAAACTTACCTCCTTGAAGAAACAACGAAATCCCTCTTCAAAACCCCTTCAAAACCTCCAACCCGTGTGTAAAAATGGTGAAAGAAGACTAATTTCGTGAATGCTGCCTTTTATAGGTTCTGCCTAGGCATTTCCGCAACAACGGTGATTTTGTCGCACCTGCGACTCAGCAGGTGCGACCTTTCAAACGCACTTGCGGAACCCACTTAAGTTGCCCAGTTCCCGCACCCGCGATACTTTTCCCGCGCCTGCGACATCGCAGGTGCGGACATCCATCCGCCCTTGCGACCTCCTTCGCACCTGCGGCCTCTTTATCGCAACAGCGGTCCCGCAGGGGCGACATATTGACCGCACCAGCGGTCCTTCACTTAACACCTAGAGCTCGCGCCTGCGACCCCATCTCCCGCACCTGCGACCTCGCAGGTGCGATCTTCCTTCCGCCACAACGACCAAACCTCGCACCTGCGCCATGCTTTCCGCGCCTGCGATATCCGCACCTGCGGCCCAAGCATCGCAGGCGCGATCGCACCAGCACCAGCAGCTTCAGCTGCATTTCAAGTTCCAACTTCTCCGGTTAATGCCCGAAATCAAACCCGAGCCCCTCGGAACCCCAACCAAACATACAAACATATCAAACATGGTTATTTAAACTTTGTTGAGCCATTAAAACACCAAAACAACATCAAGACCATAAATTCTCATCCAATTCAAGCCTATGATTTCCAAAAACTTCTGAAATGCGCATTTGATAAAAAACCGACCCAAACCATCTCCGAATGAACTGAAATTTTTCGGGCAAGTCCAAAATGAGCTAACGAAGCTACAGCAACTCTCGGAATCCCATTCCGACCCTCGGATAAAAATCTCGCCTATCAACCGGAATTCGCCAAAATACTAACTTCGCCAATTCAAGCCTAATTCTACACCGGGCACCCTAAAAATATTCTGAACACACTCCTAAGTCCCAAATCACCTAACGAAGCTATCATAACCATAAAATCCGCATTCCGAGGTCGTTTACTAATAAGTCAACTCCGGGTTGACTTTTCCAACTCTATAGCTCTTGTTAGAGACTAAGTGTCTCAATCCACTCTATTTTCACTCCGAACCCGGACAACCACACCCCAGCACTTTATGAACAATCTAACCGAGCTACTACAAGACAGAAGTAAGGGAATAGATGCGTATACTGCGTAACGACGGACCGGGTCGTTACAGACCAAGTCTTCCAGCAACAAACAACTCCCAAGTAGAGACATTTTCATAACATAATGAATCATGGAAGTAGCAACCAGGTGTCTATCAGAAATAGACTCACGGGCATGCTTGACACACAATGCATAGGTACTCGTCACTTCACCTATGCATTGGACATGATAAACACTTAGCACATAGCATACAATACCTATTCCCTCACCAAAGTTAGGCAAGACACTTACCTCGGGTCCAAAATATAGCAATCAACCCTCTAACACCGCCTTTCCTTTAGAATTCAACTCCGGAATGGTATTATCTAGACATAATTAACTCAAGTATATCAATAATGACTCAATAAATCAATTCCTTAGCCTAATTACCCATTTCCAAGCATTCTTCCAAAATACCAAAATTCGACCCCGGGCCCGCTTGATCCAAACACGAGGCTCAGACCAAAACCCGATCACCCATAGCCCCACGAGTTAGAATATATAATTTATTTTGAAATCCGACCCCAAATTGGGGTTGAATTACCCAAAATTCTCAAAAACCTAACTCTACCCAAAACCCCTAATTTCTACTTTGATTTCATGTTTTTAGGCCTGAATTCTAGTGATTAGGGAAGGGAAGTGAAAGAAATTGATGTTAGAAACACTTACCCAAGAGGCTATGGAGGAAGAATTGGCTTGGAGGTCTGCAATGGAGGTTGGAGAAGAAGGAGGAAGTGAAAAATGGTAAAAATTCCCGTGTAACATTCTGTTTTGGCTATTTAAAATACCTGGGCATTTTTGTTCTCTGCGTTCGCGGGCCCCAGACGACGTTCGCAGAGAGTTAATTTCCTAACCTATGCGTTCGCGGTGTCTGGGCCGCGTTCGCACAGGGTTAATTACCCAGGTCCAGCACCCCCCCCTCTTATACCTATGCGTTCGCGTCCCCCCACCCGCGTTCGAACTACCCTGCCTAACTTACCCTCCGCGTTCACACCTACTGTGGTGCGTTCGCATAGCCTAGGTCACCCCTACCCTCCGCATTCGCACCACACTGGGTGCGTTTGCATAGCACAATTTACCCAGCTCCCTCAGACCCCACTTTCTACTCTATGCGTTCGCACCCCCTTGAGTGCGTTCGCATAGAGTTAATACCCGGACACCAGAAACTTGAAGAAAAACCAGATTTTTCACTACTTATGCACCCCGTTAGCTACCCGAAACTCATCCGATCCCTCGGGTCTCAAAACCAAAACACACACGACTCCCAAAACATCCTACGGACTCATTCAAGCATTCAAATCACCAAAATATCATCAAAATCAATGAATTAAACCTCACAACTCATAGAATTTTCTTAAAATTTCATAAGGCTTAATTATTCCAATTTTGATCCGAATCACGTCATTTCAAGTCCGTTTTACACAAAATTTCACAGATAAGTCACATAACATATATTAAACCTGTTCCAGGCTTCGGAACCATAATACGGGCCCGGTAACACGGTTTTCACATCAATTATCATTTTAAAAAACCTTTATTATTTTTAGAAAACAATTTTCTTTAAAAATTCATTTCTCGGGCTTGGGACTTCAGAATTCGATTCCGGACATACGTCCGAGTCCCATATTTTCCTACGGACCCTCCGGGACCATCAAATCACGGGTCCGGGTCTGTTTACCAAAAATGTTGACCAAAGTCAACTCGATTCCATTAATTATTATAAAATTCCATTTTCATCAAGTTTTCACATAAAAACTTCCCGGCAACACGCCCGGGATGCGCACACATATCGAGGTGATATTAATGGAGGGTTTCGGGGCCTCGGAACACAGATTTAGCCAAATATACACAAGATGACCTTTTGGGTCATCACAAACTCCACCCTCAAAAACAAACGTTCGTCCTCGAGCGGACATAGAAAAGTACCTGAGTCTGAGAAAGGATGGGGATAACGACTCGTCATATCGGACTCGGACTCCCAAGTAGCTGCCTCAGCAGGCTGACCTCTCCACTAAACACGGACCTAAGGATAACTCTTCGATCTCAACTGACGAACTTGCCTAGCTAATATGGCTACCGACTCCTCCTCATAAGTCAGATCCTTGTCCAACTGGACACCGCTGAGGTCAAGAACATGAGATGGATCTGCAATATACCTCCGGAGCATAGATACATGAAACACTGGATATACGGCTGATAAATGCGGTGGCAAGGCAATTCTGTAGGCCACCTCTCCTACCTTGTCCAAAATCTCAAATGGGCCAATGTACCTAGGGCTCAACTTTCCCTTCTTCCTGAACCTCATCACGCCCTTCATAGGCGACACTCTAAGAAAAACCTGATCTCCTATCATGAAAGCCAAATCTCAAACTCTGCGATTTGCATAACTCTTTTGCCTGGACTGAGCTATACGTAGTCTATCCCGAATAATCTTCACCTTGTCCAAGGTGTCCTGGACTAACTCAGAACCCAATAACCTAGCCTCTCCCGGCTCAAACCATCCGACTGGAGACCGACATCGCCTACCATACAACGCCTCCTCAGGAGCCTTCTGGATGCTCGATTGATAACTGTTGTTGTAGGCAAACTCCGCTAAGGGCAAGAACTGATCCCATGATCCACCAAAGTCGATGACACACGCTCGCAACATATTCTCCAAAATCTGAATAGTACGCTCAGACTGTCTGTCCGTCTGAGGATGAAATGTTGTGCTCAACTCAATCTGTGTGCCCAACTCTCGCTGAAATACTCTCCAGAAATGGGAGGTAAACAGAGTACCTCGGTCTGATATAATGGATAGGGGCACACCATGCAATCTGACAATCTCTCTCATATAGATTTTTGTCAACTTCTCTGCTGAATACAAAACCGACACAGGAATGAAGTGTGTTGACTTGGTCAGCCTATCCACAACAACCCACAATGCATCAACCATTCTCTGAGTCCGTGGAAGCCCAACTACAAAATTCATCGTGATACGCTCCCACTACCACTCGGGAAGCTGAATCTGCTGCATCAAACCACCGGGACTCTGGTGCTCATACTTAACCTGCTGACAATTCAAGCACCGAGCTACATAAGCTACAATATCCTTCTTCATCGTACGCCACCAATAATACTGCCGCAAGTCCTGGTACATCTTTGCGGCGCCCGGATGAATGGAATACTGGGAACTATGGGCCTCCTATAGTATCAACTCACGAATGCCATCCACATCGGGTACACAAATACGACCCTGCATCCTCAAAACTCCCTCGGCATCAACTGTGACCTGCTTGGCACGTCCGTGCCAAACCGTATCTCTAAGAGCACATAAACAACGATCATCATACTGCCTCGCACGAATACGATCATACAATGAAGAACGAGCGACGGTATGGGCCAAAACACTGCCACCCTCAGAAACCTCCAACCTCACAAATCGGTTGGCTAACGCCTGAACATCCAAAGCAAGAGGTCGCTCTCCAACTGATAAATAGGAAAGACTACCCATGCTAACTGACTTCCGGCTCAAAGGATCGGCCACCACATTGGCCTTCCCCGGATGATAGAGAATAGTAATATCTTAATACTTCAGCAACTCTAACCACCTTCTATGCCTCATGTTCAACTCCTTTTGCTTAAACAAGTATTGCAAACTCTTGTGATCAGTGAATACCTCACACGGTACCCCATACAAATAGTGCCACCAAATCTTCAAGGCATGAACAATAGCTGCAAGCTCCAAGTCGTGAACTGGATAATTCTTCTCGTGTATCTTCAACTGATGAGATTCATAGGCTATGACCTTGCCATCCTGCATCAATACCGCACCGAGCCCAAGCCGTGACGCATCACAATACACGGTATACGGACCTGAACCCCTGGGAAATACCAACACTGGTGATGTGGTCAATGCTGTCTTGAGCTTCTGAAAGCTCACCTCACACTCCTCGGACCATCTGAACTGAACACCTTTCTGCGTCAACTTGGTCATCGGGGCTGCTATAGATGAAAACCCCTCCACGAACTGGCGATAATAGCCTGCTAGTCCTAAGAAGCTCCGAATCTCTGTGGCTGAAGTGGGCCTAGGACAATCCTTAACTGCTGAAACTTTCTTCGGATCCACCTGAGTGCCCTCTGCCGACACAACGTGGCCCAAGAATGCCACAAAACTCAACCAGAACTCGTACTTAGAAACTTGGCGTATAACTGCCGATCTCTCAGAGTCTGGAGAACAACCCGAAGATGCTGCTCATGCTCCTCTCGACTATGGGAATAAATCAAGATATCATCTATAAACACGATCACGAATGAGTCCAAATAAGGCCTGAATACCCGATTCATCAACTCCATAAATACAGCGGGGGCATTAGTCAACCCAAAAGACATCACCAAAAACTCATAGTGCCCATAACGAGTGCGAAAGGCCGTCTTAGGAACATCCGACGCCCTGATCCTCAGCTGATGATAACCAGATCTAAAGTCTATCTTAGAGAATACCATATCACCCTGAAGCTGATCAAATAAGTCATCAATCCTCGGCAAAGGATACTTGTTCTTAATAGTAACCTTATTCAGCTGCCGGTAGTCAATACACATCCTCATTGAGCCATCTTTCTTTTTCACGAACAACACGGGAGCACCCCAAGGAGAAATACTAGGCCTGATTAAGCCTTTATCTAACAAGTCCTGCAATTGCTCCTTAAATTCCTTCAACTCTGGCGGAGCCATACGATACGGTGGAATAAAAATGGGCTGAGTTCCCTCAGCTACCTCAATACAAAAGTCGATATCCCTGTCAGGTGGCATACCCGGCAGGTCAGCAGGGAATACCTCTGGGAACTCACGAACCACTGGCACGGACTCTATAGAAGGAACCTCGGCACTAGAATCACGAAATAACTCTACTAGAAGAATGACTAGGAGTCCCTCTCCACTCTAAACGAGGTACTCCAGGCAAGGCTAAGGTCACTGTCTTGGCATGACAGTCCAGAATAGCATGATAGGGAGATAGCCAGTCCATACCCAATATAACATCAAAGTCTACCATATCAAGAAGCAATAAATCTACCCGAGTCTCCAAACCACCAATAACAACTAAGCAAGAATGGTAGACTCGATCTACCATAATAGAATCACCCATCGGTGTAGATACATATACATGGGTACTCAGCGAATCACGAGGCATAATCAGATAAGGAGAAAAGTATGGAGACACATAGGAGAATGTAGACCCCGGATCAAATAAAACCGAAGCATCACTGCTGCAAACTGAGACCATACCTGTAATGACTGCATTGGAGGCCTCAGCCTCGGGCCTGGCAGTAATAGCATAACAACGGGGCGGAGCCCCTCCAATCTGAACATCTCTGGGTCGACCTACTGCGACCTGAACCCTAGCCCTCGTGGCCTGTGCTCCACCTCTATGAGTCTGATCTCCACCTCTGGCACCACGACCACCACCCCGAGTTGGCTGATGGGGTGGGGGTGCACCTGCGGCGGAGACCATGGCGCGAGAACCCTGATACTGAGAACTACAAGAAATCCGGGGGCAATACCTCGCAATGTGCCCCGGAACACCACAAGAATGACACAGCCTCTGCTGATATGACTGGGGATTCTGGAACTGCCCCGGACGACCCTGATAACCACCCTGGTAACTCTGAAGCGGCTGCGTACTGATAGGTGTTGGTGGTGCACTAATAGGAGCTGGCAGTGCACGGTGAGATACCTGAAGTGCTGACTGAAAAGGTCGGGGTGGATGACCCCTACTAAAAGAATCCCTGCCTCCAGATGAGGCTCCACTGAATCTACCAAAGTTACGGGGCCTCTTGTCAGCCCCCTGACCACCTCCCTGTGACAAAATCATCTCAATCCTTATGGCCACATCAGCCACATCCTGGAACGAAATATCAGTACTCGACTCCCTGTCCATCTGGAGTCGTATAGGCTGGGCCAATCCCTCAATAAACCTCTGAACCCTCTCTCGATCAGTGGGGAGTATCATCAATGCATGCCTGGCTAGAGCGATGAACCTGGTCTCGTACTGAGTAACAGACATAGATCCCTGCTGGAGGCGCTCAAACTGCCTCCTAAGATCCTCTCATTGAGTAATGGGAAGGAACTTCCCCAAAAATACCTCTGTGAACTGAGCCCAAGTCAAGGGTGCAGACCCAGCTGGTCTAGCTAAGCAGTAGTCCATCCACCAAGTCTTGGTTGCACCCGATAGTCGAAAAGTAGCGAAGTCAACTCCATTGGACTCCACTATGCCCATGTTCCGAAGAACCTCATGACAATTGTCCAAGTAATCCTGTGGATCCTCTGACGGTGCACTAACAAAATTAGCAGTAAATAACTTGGTGAACCGATCTAGCCTCCAAAGAGCATCCGCTGAAATAGTTTCCCCCTCGGCTGCCGGTGCCATGATACCCGGCTGAACCATCCCAGCTGTCTGAGGTGCTGGAGTCTGAAACTGAGCGGCAACCTGCTCTGGGGTACGAATAACAAGAGTCTGGGTCCCTCCCCCAGCCTGAGAACCAACTGGTGCAGTAGGAAGAAGACCGTCCTGAGCCACACTCTCCATGAGTCCCACTAAGCGGACTAGAGCATCCTGAAGCACTGGGGTGGCAATGAACCCCTCCGGGACCTGAGCTGGTCTGACTGGAACCGTCTGAGTAGGAATCGCACCGGCAAAGTCTAACTGTGGGTCCTCTACTGGAGCTGCTGCTCTAGCTCTACCTCGGCCCCTAGTACGGCCTCGGCCTCGGCCCCTCGTAGGAGCTGCTATAGGAGGGTCGGGCTGCTGATCCGTCGATGAGGAAGCACGCATTCTCGCCATCTGCCAGAGAGTAGAATAGAGATTCAATTAGTATTCAGAACTCAAATGGCACAACAGAGAAGAAGAAATGTAATGAAATTCCTAACTGTGCAGCCTCTAGGGGATAAGTACAGACGTCTCAGTACCGATCCCTCAGACTCTACCAAGTTTGTCCGTGAGTTGTGAGACCTAAGAAACCTAGTGCTCTGATACCAACTTATCACGACCCGAAATCCCACCTTCGGGCCATGACTGCGTCTAACGTTGAACCCGCTAGACAAGCCAACGTGCATAGCTAAACCCTCGTAATAACACCAATTTATCAGTATTTAACGAAAACACTTTATAGTTATAAACAGCGGAAATGATAAATAATTCAAAAGCTACGTGAAATAGTAAATACAAACGTCACTTAACGCCCCAAAACTGGGAGTCACAACTTCCCGAACTGTCTATTGAACGCTAAATACAAAGTCTGAAAGAAAATACATAATTTTCTCTGGAACTAGAGAATAAGACAAGACAATATGAGTTCTAAGGGTAGGAGAGACGCCAAGGCGCACGAACGCCAGTGGGTATACCTTGAAGCCTCGGTGGTGGACTGAAGGAGACTCCCTCAATGCTGTCCACAAGGTCCGGGTGCGGGATCTGCACAACATTACGAAGTGCAGTGTAGTATCAGTACAACCGACCCCATGTACTGAGTAAGTGCCGAGCCTAACCTCGGCCGAAGTAGTGACGAGGCTAGACTTGGCAACAACGTTCACCTGTCTTATTCTACAACATATAACATGGAAAAAAAGGCAAGAAATAGACAGACAAGTAGGGGGATACGGGAACAGTTAATGGGGTAGCAAGTGAGCGATAAGGCAACTGATTAAACACATAGGAGGAGGAAAGAGAGTAAGTTAACAAGAAGTACTAACATAACAAGTATAAATGTAAGCAATGTAAATAATGACATGGCATCACCCTTCGTACTTTTACTCTCTTCCTCACAATGCGATGTATGATGTGAATTAGTATAAATCATGGCACGGCATTACCCTTCGTGCTTTTACTCTCTTCCTCACAATGCGATGTATGATGTGAATTAGTATAAATCATGGCACGGCATTACCCTTCGTGCTTTTACTCTCTTCCTCACAATGCAATATACAATGTAAGGCAATATGAATCATGGCACGGCATTACCCTTCATGCTTATAATCAATATAAATCATGGCACGACATTAACCTTCGTGCTTATAATCAATGTAAATCATGGCACGTCATCACCCTTCGTGCTTTACCCTCTTTCTCACTATGCAATGTATGGTGTGATCAATGTATATCATGGCACGGCATCACCCTTCGTGCTTTACACTCTTCCTCACCAAAAAAATGACAAATATCAATGGTAAGGAATGCAGCATAGTGGAAATATAGTTCAAAATCACTCGGCAAGGGGTAAGCATCAATCAATATCACAACAATTGCCCGGCAAGGGTCTCAGCTATAACCAATCTCTTCAATATATATATATATATATATATCCTTAACAAATGGGTTCTCAAGCGAACCAATACATCATGAGTTCATCGACCAAGTCTTCCAGCAACAAACAACTCCCAAGTAGAGACATTTTCATAACATAAAGAATCATGGAAGTAGCAACAAGGTGTCTATCAGAAATAGACTCAAGAGCATGCTTGACACACAATGCATAGGTACTCGTCACTTCACCTATACATTGGACATGATAAACACTTAGCACATAGCATACAATACCTATTCCCTCACCAAAGTTAGGCAGGACACTTACCTCGGGTCCAAAATATAGCAATCAACCCTCTAACACCGCCTTTCCTTTAGAATTCAACTCCGGAATGGTATTATCTAGACATAATTAACTCAAGTATCTCAATAATGACTCAATAAATCAATTCCATAGCCTAATTACCCATTTCCAAGCATTCTTCCAAAATACCAAAATTCGACCCCAGGCCTGTTAGGTCCAAACACGAGGCTCAGACCAAAATCCGATCACCCATACCCCACGAGTTAGAATATATAATTTGTTTTGAAATCCGACCCCAAATTGGGGTTGAATTACCCAAAATTCCCAAAAACCTAACTCTACCCAGAACCCCTAATTTCTACTTTGATTTAATGTTTTTAGGCCTGGATTCTAGTGATTAGGGAAGGGAAGTGGAAGAATTTGATGTTAGAAACACTTACCAAGAGGCTATGGAGGAAGAATTGGCTTGGAGGTCTTCAATGCAGGTTGGAGAAGAAGGAGGAAGTGAAAAATGGTGAAATTCTTATGCAACATTCTGTTTTGGCTATTTAAAATACCTGGGCATTTTTGTTCTCTGCGTTTGCGGGCCCCAGACCGCATTCGCAGAGGGTTAATTTCCTAACATATGCGTTCGCGGTGTCTGGGCCGCGTTCGCACAGGGTTAATTACCCAGGTCCAGCCCCCCCCCCCCCTTATACATATGCGTTTGCGTCCCCCCACCCGCGTCCGCACTGCCCTGCCTAACTTACCCTCCGTGTTCGCACCTACTGTGGTGCGTTCGCATAGCCTAGGTCACCCCTACCCTCCGCATTCGCACCACACTGGATGTGTTCGCATAGCACAATTTATCCAGCTTCCCCAGACCCCCATTCTACTCTATGTGTTCGCACCCCCTTGAGTGAGTTCGCATAGAGTTAATACCTGGACACCAGAAACTTGAAGAAAAACCAGATTTTTCACTACTTATGCACCCCGTTAGCTACCCGAAACTCATCCGAGCCCTCGGGTCTCAAAATCAAAAACACACACGACTCCCAAAATATCCTACGGACTCATTCAAGTATTCAAATCACCAAAATATCATCAAAATCAATGAATTAAACCTCACAACTCATAGAATTTTCTTAAAATTTCATAAGGCTTAGTTATTCCAATTTTGATTCGAATCACGTCATTTCAAGTCCGTTTTACACCAAATTTCACAGATAAGTCACATAACATATATTAAACCTGTTCCGGGCTCAGAAACCATAATTCGGGCCCGGTAACACGGTTTTCACATCAATTATCATTTTAAAAAACCTTTATTATTTTCAGAAAATAATTTTCTTTAAAAATTTATTTCTCGGGCTTGGGACCTCGGAATTCGATTCCGGGCATACGCCCGAGTCCCATATTTTTCTACGGACTCTCCGGGACCATCAAATCACGGGTCCGGGTCCGTTTACTAAAAATATGACCAAAGTCAACTCGATTCCATTAATTATTATAAAATTTCATTTTCATCAAGTTTTCACATAAAAGCTTCCCGTCAACACGCCTGGGCTGCGCACGTATATCAAGGTGAGATTAACGGTGGCTTTCGGGACCTCGGAACACAGATTTAGCTAAATATACACAGAATGACCTTTTGGGTCATCACATTAATATGCTCATTTAAACTAATTAATTAACTCTAATTAAATTAAGAGCTAATAAAATGTGGTAATTGGTTCAACTTAGTCTTTGTCTAATTAATTGACCAATTAGTCTAAATATCTCAAATCAATTAAAGTTTAAGCAATTAACCCTTAAATCTACATTATGCCAAAGAATCATCATTTTTATTGTTATTTATTTCAGTTATTCATAAATAATGAATTTGTAATTCCTTGATAATCATGATGCACCTAATTAGGCAATTTTAAATCATTTAATAATTTTAAACGAATTATGATTATGCAATGCAAAAATAATTCACAAATAACACTAAAATTCAACAATATTTATAAATTTAATTTATTTTATTGAATTTTGTAGGAGTATATGGTGGGTGAAAAATCACGCGCTCACAGTCTACATATAAAATTTTATTAGGTGAAATACAATCATATATAACATAACGATACCTCATATAATAAAACTATATTTTAACTAAATTAAATTAATTGAAAAGTTTGTTATTATTACCTTAAAATATAACTCAAATCAATATTCAACAATATGAATGCGTTAATTGTTCTTTGCGGGAAAAAAATGATTAAAGCGGGATACAACTATGCAGGTACAAAAAATAATAATTAAGCACACATGTTATGCACGTGCCAAGTAATAAGAACAATTAAACAATGTACTTTACGTTAAAAACAAAATGACCTAACATATCTATACGTCCTCCTAATCGAGAATCTTGCTAATCATTTCATCCACTTAAGAAAGCATCCATCAATAATTGCATATAAGACTTAGACATGCATGACATTTTAACTTTTCAACTTTTCTGCCAGTAGAGCGTTTACAGAAGGCTATCAAATGAAAGCTTATTAATTAGTTCTGTTAAATGCGAGAAAGTGAAGATATTTCATACAATTTAGAGAGGAAATATGTGGAAGAAGAGATGATATGAACTAGAAAGAAGAAGAAGAAGCAGACGGAGACATAGAGGAAATAAGAAGCATAATCTTCAATTGTTTATTAAAAAGGATTCTTTTATGATTACATAGTGAATGTATTTATATACTTGTACTTATTTGGTGGTTATTGTTAACCAACTACTTAACCAACTATCTAACAACCATTAGATATTTAATTAACTACTTTTAGGTTAACTAACTAATCTATCCTTTATTATATTATTTAACACTCCCCCTCAAACTAGGTGTTGAAAAAATGTTAATCACTCCTAGTTTGGACTTCAAGTACTCATTCTGCACCTTGGTTAGATGTCTCCTTTCACTTTGTCGTACTCGGAGAATAAAAAAGAAGTTTGTAAAGATGTGCGCTCGTTGTTCTGTGGTAGAAATGTACTTGGTGTTGATGGGTCCTTGTTGAATTTTCTCTCTCACAAAGTGACAATCAATTTCAATATGCTTAGTTATTTCATGGTAAACTGGATTTGCAGCTATTTGTATTGCTGCTTTACTGTCACTGAAGATGTCTATAGGCAGTTGAATCTTAGTATCAATCTCAGTCAGTGGCCCATATAACCAAATGAGTTCGGCTACTGTTGTTGCTAGACTTCTGTATTCTGCTTCTACATAGCTTCTAGAAACAGTAGTTTGTTTCTTTGACTTCCATGACACTAATGAATCACCAATCTTAACAAGATAACCTGTAACAGATTTTCTAGTTAAAGAAAAAGATGCCCAGTCTGCATCACAATAAGCTGTAATTGTATTACATTGAGTGCTTGAAAGAAGAACTCCTTGACCTGGCTGATTTTTGAGATATCTTACTACTTTTAATGCAACTTCCATGTGTGATCTTTTTGGTTCTTGAAGGAACTGATTAAGAGTTTGAACTCCAAATGCTATGTCTGGCCTTGTCACTGTCAAGTATAATAATTTTCCTATCATCCTTTGATAACCTGTTTGATCAACTAGGCTGTCTTCATTCTTTGAATTTTTTGTCTGCCTAATATGCTCATCATACTGTTTGGAAGTTAATTTGATATTAACATCTATTGGTGTTATTGCTGGTTTGGCAGCTGCAAGTCCAAATTCTGAGATCAATTCCAAAACATATTTTCTCTGGTGCGTAGTAATTCCTTGACTGGACCTGGCAAATTCAATTCCTAAGAAATATCTGAGCTCTCCCAGATCTTTCATCTTGAAAGCTTGTTGTAGTAGAGTTTTTGTTTCCTCAATTAATTTTAAGCTATCACCTGTAATCAACATATCATCTACATATACTAGAATTAGTGTAGTACCTTCATTTGTCCTTCTGATGAATAGTGAGTGGTCATACTGACTTTGTTTGAATTCAAACTTTAGTAATGCCTCACACAACTTTGCATTCCATTCCCTAGGTGCTTGTTTAAGCCCATATAGGGATTTAACAAGTCTGCATACTGTCTTCTCCCCCTGACTTTTAAATCCCTGTGGTAGATCCATATATATTTCATCAAATAGGTCCCCTTGTAAAAATGCATTATATACATCCATTTGATGTATATGCCATTTATTTGAAGCTGCTAGGGCCAAAATACTCCTTACAGTTACCATTTTTACTACTGGTGAAAATATTTCTTGATAATCAATTCCTTCTTTCTGACTATATCCTTTAGCCACCAACCTACCTTTGAATCTTTCAACCTCACATGTAGCTTTATACTTTATTTTGTAAATCCATTTACATCCTATAGGATGCTTTCCTTCTGGAAGGGTTACCACTTCCCATGTATGATTATTTTCAAGAGCTTTTATCTCTTCCTTCATAGCTTGAATCCACCTAGGATCTTGAATAGCTTCAGAGTAGTTGTTCGGTTCAGAAATAATTGAATTTGTAGCTAAATATTCTTGATATTTGGATGACAACTGATCATAACTAATATATTTGTTTAGAGCATAAGGAATATTCTGATGAATGTTGAGGGATACAAAATCTTTCAACCATACTGGGGGATATTTGTCTCTGCTGGATTTTCTTCTGTTGTCAATCACAAGTTGGTTTTTTAGCTGAGTCTGAGCTTCAGAGATATGTGAAGGCTGTGAATTATTACTTTGTGTAGCCTCTGAGTATACTTCTTCATGTATTTCATCATTATTGTATTGCATATCATTTCCACTGTAGTTTGTAGTTATATCTGTATTGTTGTATTCTTCTGTGTTGTGCTGACTGTTGATTTCTCTGGATTCTGTATTTTCACCTTCAGTAGTTGTATTTGTATTTCTGTTTTGAAGCCAGACTGGATGATCATAAATCATTCTCAGCTCTGGGTTTGTATCCACAAATATCTGTAAAGACTTATTATCCTTCTTTGTGAAAGGAAACACTTCTTCTCTAAATATGACATCCCTGCTTGTAAAAAAATATTTGTTAGTTGGATCATATAAAATATATCCTTTTTGCACTTCAGAATACCCCATATGAATACACATTTTAGCTCTTGGCATTAGTTTGTCATGCTCTTGGACTGTCTTTGCAAAGCAAAGACAACCTATTATCCTAAGATGCACAAGAGTTGGCTTTCTTTTGAACACTCTTTCAAATGGAGATATGTTGCCAATAACAACACTAGGCATTCTATTTATCAAATACACTGCAGTTAGAATACAATGACCCCAGAATTTAATAGGTATTTGTGCTTGAAATCTAATAGCTCTAGTCACCTTCAATATATGTCTGTGTTTTCTTTCTGCTACGCCATTCTGCTGTAGTGTGTATACACATGTTTTTTGATGTACAATTCCTAATTCTTTAAACATTTTATCACAGACATTATTCACAAATTCTGATCCATTGTATGTTCTTATTACTTTTATGGTTATACCAAACTGAGTTTTAACATATTTGAAGAACTGTTGTATTGATACACAGACATCAGACTTTTGTTTTAATAGAAATATCCAAGTCATTTTCGAAAAATCATCTACAATAGTAAAATAATACTTGTTTCCATCCACAGTAGCCACTTTATAAGGCCCCCACAAGTCTATATGTATAAGATCAAAACACTGTACACTTTGTATACTACTTGTAGGAAATGATAATCTAGTATGTTTAGCACAAGGGCATACTGTGCACTCCTTTATTCTATCTCTAATAGTGTCAGTGTCTATGTGCAGTATTTTCTTAAGAATTTGAGTAGACACATGACCACATCTTCTGTGCCATAGTACTATATCTGATTGTTCACTTCCTTTTGTATCATTTTCCTTTGCAGTCAGAGCTACCATTCTGTTTCTTTCAGCTGAATTAGTGTACAATAGATATAATCCACCATCTTCTTTACTAATCCCCTTCACCTTCCCAGTGAAGAGTTCCTGAAATACACAAAAGTCAGGAAAAATGTAGCTGAACATTGCAACTCTTTTGTTAGTTTGGAAACTGAAAGTAAGTTATACTTGAACTTAGGAACATAAAACACATTTGATATATTATTGTTTTCAAAATATAACTGGTACCAGTATGAGACACAGTTGTAATATCACCATTAGGAAGTAAGACTTTCTTTGGATTGTTAGATTCAATCACTGTCCTTTCATCTAATAGTGTTTTGTCAGCCACCATATGAATTGTTGCACCTGTGTCTATAATCCATTGATTAGGACAATTAGAGACTAATAATGTTGTGTCCATACCTGATACATTAGCTGTTGTAGCTGAATTTGAACCTGATATAACAGTATTATTCAACATCTTTAGAATCTGCTCATATTGTGACTTTGTAAGATCATAATTTTCAAGACTTGACTTCTCCACACTTAGATCATATTCTTGACTTTGAGTATTACTCAATCTATTCTGTTCTTGTACATTTATATTTTGCCCATAACTCATCTTATGTATTGAGTTTGAGCTGGTTTCTGTAAACACATTAGCATTATAGGTTGCATTTGAACAATTTGCACCAGCATTCACTCTCCGTTTGTTCTTGAAATCTGCAGGATATCCCACAATCTTGTAACAATTCTCTTTATTGTGACCCTTCATTTTGCAATAATCACAATAGCTGTTATAGTTCCTTTTGAACCTATGATTTGTATTAGCTTTAGAGTACATTGCAATCTCATAATTTCCTCCTTGACTTGTTGGATTAGATCCCAAGATTCCTGAAGTTGCAGCAACAGATTTTTGTCCTTCATCACTCACAATTAGAGCATAAGCTTGATTCACAGTAGGACCCTGACTCCTCATCAAAATTTGACTCCTAGCTTGAGAGTATGATTCATTTAGCCCCATAAGAAACTGATACAATTTTAACTTCTGTAAATATGCTACAAACTCTCTTGATTTTGGGCAGTCACAACCAGGTGCTGGTACTAGTGCCTCAAACTCTTCCCATAAATCTTTTAATTTCGAAAAATATACAGATACAGATGCTGTACCTTGTGTTAGAGTAGCAATTTCCTTGTGAAGATTAAAAGTTCTTCAGCCATCTATCTTGTTGAATCTTTCAGCTAAGTCTTCCCAGACTACCTGGGCACTAGATGCATACATGATCCCTCCAAGCAATCCTTTTCCGACTGAATTCATAATCCAAGAGAGAACAATTGCATTTACTCTTTCCCAGTGATTCCATAAAATTTCTGGAAATCTTTCTTTCTTGCATGTCCCATCTACCATTCCTAATTTATTTCTGCCAAGCAATGCTACTCTCATTGATCTGTACCAAATCGAGTAGTTCTCAATTCCAGTTAGTTGGAATGATATGATTTGAATACCACTAACATCTGCAGGTGACAAAAATAAGGGATGGTTATAATCAACTCCACTGACTTGATTGCCCATAGATTGATTTGCATGCTCATTTTGAACTTGAGATTCTGAATTTTGAGGTATTGTTCCGCCATTGACAGCCATTCTTGATTCTCTTCTATTTATTCAAGATTCTGAAATTTACAGATAGTTTTGCGACAAGAAATTCACGAAACTTGGATCTTTGTACTGATTACGAGTTTAGCTCGTCATATAGCTCTGATACCATGAAGATATTTCATACAATTTAGAGAGAAAATATGTAGAAGAAGAGATGATATGAACTAGGAAGAAGAAGAAGAAGCAGACGGAGAAATAGAGGAAATAAGAAGCATAATCTTCAAATGTTTATTAAAAAGAATTCTTTTACAATTACATAGTGGATGTATTTATATACTTGTACTAATTTGGTGGTTATTGTTAACCAACTACTTAACCAACTATCTAACAACCATTAGATATTTAATTAACTACTTTTAGGCTAACTAACTAATCTATCATTTATTATATTATTTAACAGAAAGGACTTCATTGAGAGAATTTTCCTTAGTTTTTCATATTGTAGTTTCAAAACCTTTTGTTAATTCGTATAAATAATAGTCCCAATTTTATATTTAATCATATAAAACTTTTAGTTTTTCATTCGGAAGTCTTTCATTTACTGTTATGTGCTAGAACAATTGAAAATAATTATTGAAAGAAATGAGTCAACAAAGGTCTTTTTATTCGCTGAACAATTCAATGAGTTACATACAATAACTGCATTGCATAACCTATGAGAAGACGAGAAGAAGGAAGTTAGAGAGAGAAGACAGAGGAAGTGGGAACGAAGAGAGAAGGAAGTTGGTTAAGAAATTGTAACAGAATTACCAGTTGTAACAGCTCCCCTTTGATGTATTTATTAAGCTACTCTCGAGTGGGGGTTCGTTGGTATTGGGCTATCATTTATATTTGTTGGCCCAGAATAATGCTACAACCTGAACCCAATCGTAATCCTTAATGGACTTGACCATTTATTCCTTTAATTTCCTATGTACATGTATCTCTATCTTGTCCCTCCATGCATATGTGTTGAGATCAGCTGTTATTTTATCTACTTTCCTAATTTCATACCTAGATTACTCCGAACATGACAGTCCCTTCCCCTTTGAAAATGACCTTGTCCTCATGGTCTTTGTTGATCAACGAAATCAGGAAATCGATTCTTGATATAACCCCAGTCTTCCCATGTTTCCTCCTCCACACTCAGATTAGCCCATTGAATCAAGACCTTCACACTAACCCCGTTGTTGAACTTCACCATTTTCTTTGAAGAATTTCAACTGGTTGGATCAGGATCTGACCATCGGTGTCACAACTCAGAGGTTGGTTGTGAGCAATAATAACTGGTCCAACTCGAAGTTTCAACTATGAGACATGAAAAACTGGTGAAGCTGTGACCATGCTGAAAGCTCTAATCGGCAAGCTACTGACCCAATCTTCTGTAGAATTTTGTATGGACCATAATAGCGTGCACACAGTTTTACATCCATGTGTACATCGATAGAGGATTGCTGGTATGGCTGCAATTTAAGGTAGACTTGATCTCCCATCTCCAATACTCTCTCAGACCTGACTCTGTCAGCATAGAATTTCATGCGGGACTGAGCTGTAGTCGAATTATCCTTATGATTCCTTGGTGTGGAGAGTAGTCAGGTTTGCTGTTAGGAGAGATTATTAGTTCTCCTAAGAGTTGTAGAGCTATAGGGTCATCCTCATAGTTGTTTCTCAGCTCCTGTGACCAAGTAGCTTGGGTTGTAGAGATAGTCACAACTGTAGACTCTTCCTTGTGTCTTCTTGACAAGGCATCAACTACTTTATTATTTAACCCTTTGTGGTACTGAATCTCATAGTCCAATCCTAAAAGTTTGGTCAACCATTTCTGTTGTAGTGTTGTAGTTATCTTCTGCTCTAATAAGAATTTCAAACTCTGATGATCAATTTTAACAATGAAGTGTCCGCCTTGCAAATAATGCTTTAACTTGTCCACAACTGATATCAAAACCATGTACTTTTTCTCATAAGTGGAAAGCCTCCTACCATTTTGGGCAAAGCCTTACTAAAATAAGCAATAGATCTTCCCCCTTGGAATATAGCAGGGGTATTGGTCAAGCCAAAGGGCATGATCTTGAATTCATAGTGCCCAAGATGTGTTCTAAATATAGTTTTGAATATATAAGCCTTCCCCATTCTTATTTGATGATACTCAATCCTTAAATCAATCTTAGAGTAGGTACATGACCCACTAAGTTTATCCATTAGGTCATCTACCAATGGAATAGGAAATTTATCCTTAATGGTCATCTTACTTAACTCCCTATAGTCAATGCAAAACTTCCAACTGACGTTCTTCGTTTTGCTTAACAACACAAGAGAAGAAAAATGAGTATGACTAGATTGTATGATGTCATTATTGAGCATTTCATTTACTTGATTTTTTGTTTCATTCTTTTAAAAGTAATTATACTTGTACGGCCTTATGCTGACTGATGATGTTTCAGGTTTTTATGGAATAAAGTGATCATGATTTCTCTTGGTGGCAAAGACTAAGGCTCTACAAAAACTCCTAGAAATTTATCAAGCACTCATTTGATCTGTTCATGTATTCCCTCAGACTTTTCTGTTGTACTTGAAGTAAAAATGAACAAGTTAGCCCACAACAGATGCCCCTTCTTAAGAAGTTGTTTGACACCATTGGCTGTCATATGCCGTATCTTCCCTTCTTTAGAGTGTCCCTTCAAATCCATCCTTTTTTCTTTCACACTCACTTGCAGTCTGTATTTTATGAAGTCAAATAGTATTAGATTGTGTTTCCTTATCTAGTCAACTCTAAGCACTACATCACACCCTCCAAAGTCCAATAATATCAATTTGTGCTCAAAGTCAATCACATTAGTCTTCCATCACAACCTCCAATGTCCAATAATATCAATCAGTTCCTTCTCGTGTCTAGCCTTCTCTACAGCTTGACTCAAGGAAAATGGGTCACGCATTTTAACCGTATGCCTAATTTTTTCTTTAAGTCCTTCTATAAAAAACCCTTAAAATAATATTGTTACATACTTGATCAGTACCCAAGCCTTCAAATCCTAAAATCTTTCAAGGTATTCATTCACATTACCACTTTGAACAATCCTTTTGAATTTTCCATGTAGATTTAGGTTACTGTCATCAGAATTATTAAATCTCTTGCAGATTTCTTCAACAAAATTAGGCCATCTCACAATTTCTATACTCACTTGATAAGAGAAGTACAAAGATTCGGCCCTACCATTGAGATACAATACCGCAATTTCAAATTTGTGTTGTGGATCATTTATATGATTGTAATGAAAGTACCTTTAACATTTTTGCAACCAAGATATGAGATCACCTTCTTGAAAATAAGGACACCCTAGAAGATGTGTTTTTCGGGTAGAATCTACCACTGAAAATATTTTCAGCCACCCTGGATCTACTGCCATATCCTTCCACATGAGGAGCTCCCATTGGTGGACTACCCAGGATCCCATTCTTACTCGCAAAAAGGTTTTCCATCATCACATTCATTTTCCGTCTTAATTCGTCCATTTTTGAGTCATTGGACTCTTATTTTTTATTTGTTTCTACCATGTAACTTTGTAACTACATCTCCCACTTCTTTACATTGTCTTCTAAAGTTTTTGATCGGGTTTTTGGGATCGTTATTATGAAAAGACGAGGCTCTAATACCAATTTTTATGTACTAGAATAATTAAAAATATTTATTGAAAGAAATAAGTCAATAAAGGCTTTTTATTCACTGAATAATTCAATTGAGTTACATTGATGGTTACACTTACTCCATTGCATAACCTGTAAGAAGAAGAGAAGAAGGAAGTTAGAGAGGGCGAAGAGAGAAGAAGTGCGAACGAAGAGAAAAGAAAGTTGATTAGGAAGTTGTAACAGAATTACTAGAAATTGACGAAGTGTTCAACTCCCCTTTAATGTATTTATTAAGCTACTGTCGAGGTTGGCTTAATTGGTATTGGGATGTCATTTATATTTTTTGGCAAAGAATAATGCTACAAACTAAGCCCAATCGTAATACCCAGAAGGCTCTGTCACGACCGAAATCGATGGGCCGCGACGGGCACCCGGTACCTTACTCAACTGAGTATCAACGTAATGTATCTTTCTTATTACATCATCATATACAACTGACATACAAGCCTAATAGTCCAACATGATCATTTATAAACTCTAAACATAGGCCGACAAGGACACACAAGTATTCGTATACATGGCATCTGTTTACAAGTCTCTAATAGTACATAAGTATCATAAAGGTCGGGACTGAGCCCCGCCATACCAATCAATACATGTCCTAATCATACTGACCAAATAAGCAACTGTGGAGAAAATGGAGCACACCAACATATTCCGCTGAGCTGATAGCCTACTTGGAGGACTGTCTATCGGGACCTGCAGGCATGAAACGCAGCGTCCCCAGGCAAAAGGGACGTCAGTAAAAACAATGTATCGAGTATGTAAGGAATGAAAATCAGTAAATAATAGACATGGGAGTAACATTGGAGTAAAAAACTCGACATGTAAGTCTGAATAACTTTGTAAATCATGAAATACTCATAGTGTCATGCATATGCGTATGAATGTCATGTCGTGCATATGTACATGTGTTCAAAACATCATCAAGCCTCTGAGGGCATGCCATCATATCATCTCAGCCAGTGTGGGCAAAATCATCAACGTATACCATCTGATCAGGTAGTGGTGCGTATATAACACCGTAACCTTTTCCCATATCCCATACATATATACGCATATATAACGCCATATGGTCATGGGTCAATGTACAAGTATAAATGCATGAAATGCATAAGAAATACGTTAATAAGATTTCTCGGAATGTCATAAAAATCAATATGCCTTATGGATAAACTTTATCAAATACGTATTTTTCTGAGACCCACGAACAGAATATATAACAATAATTCACATGGGGAATCAAGAATATATACACCCCTTGTATTTCTATGAATAGAGTCATTTATGAAAGTTGTGTATTTTGCTCGTTTTATTTGTATTATTTGGATCATGCCAAAAAGAATGAAGGAATAGCCTTAACATATCTAGGGTAGGAAAAATCCCATATGATATTTTTGGAAAAGGTTGCAGCGTACTCCTTTAGAATCGCAAAATGTCATGTTGCTACGGTGCTAAGAAATCTCGTTGGAATTGTTTTGTTTCAAGATTAATGTCCATTCTTGTTGGAGTGACATTAACTTTCGTTCTTGTAAATGTCTGAGTTTATGAAGAAAGTTATAAGCTTACCTTGATTATTTTAAGGCCAATGAAGCCCAAGATGCCAAACTTTTAATATACCTACGTATGTGTCATGTGTATGATATTTAAGATAGCCACCTTCCATTCTAAATTTTGAGTCACTTGGTTTGCATGGGGCTGCCACCTCATGCTCTTTAATACTTATCCAATATTTTCCCAATTAATTAGATAATATTTCATTACCCAATAATTAACCAATTACCCATATAATTAAAGATTATGTCAAATTACTTAAAATATTACTCACTTTTAGCATACCTTATACACCTTACTATCTTGGTCATGTGGTACCTTGTATGGCACTAGTCCACGAGTACCAGGTATTTTAGCTCGGCCCGTATTTTAGCCCAACATGACAAACTTCGACGAAATTTATTTTATTCGATTTACTTACCCTCTCACCTTCACGATTTACTCATCACTTGTTTGAAATAACATAATATTTTTAATCCCAAAATAATCTCATTCCCGAACTTACGTCGATTAACTTACGTCAAAACTTTAACGTACAAAAATATGGGGTGTAACATCATTCCCCCCTTTAGAACATTCATCCTCGAATGTTGACCGATGCACTTATTATTATCATAGACCATAGTCCTTTCGAATACTTTAGTACTCTCCTTTCCATCTTAGGCAGTTGTGCTGTGAATAAATCCAAAGTCTAGGGTATTCTCACCTGTAGGTTTCTTTCTTAAACCACGGCCTGTGTTCGGGATTTTTCCAATCTTGTAACTCTTGCTACCTTTTGTCATGCAGCTTGAACGACTTTTTCCATGTAAGTACGCCTATGCGACTCTTCTTTCCTTTTTTCTCCAACTTTTACCCAATCTCTAGGCTTCACTTTGTAAACATATATAGAGCTTGATAAGATGTCCCTCTGGGCATCTATGGGTATACCGAAATTCTTCGTTCAGTACTTTGTTGAACTCACGAATATTGCTATACCTTAATTTGCTTATCCATCCGTATGACTTTACTACATCTAGGTAGGTCATACTATACCATAACACTTACCTCGATTTATCCTTACTGAAGTCTGCTACCAAAATCCAGGTTACTCTCGTTGCTTATCATATATGTATAAATATAAGTCCTTTAATGCTCCCTCATTGCTGTTTATCTTAAGAATGACGGCCTAATCTCAGATCATACTTTGTGACTTGTGTCCATCCATTTTTGATTCACCTCAATATTGATCTATCATCTGCCACTGCTAACTTGATCTCTTATGTAACATTGCCGCTAGGGCTCACGTCTCACTGGGGACATCTGAAGTAATTAGATTGATCCACCTAGGGGCGATACTATACTTCCATAACTGTATTTCATAGTATCCCAATGTGATTCACCTTACGTGGGTATTTTAATCCCGTACAATTCGTGAAATCCTCTTCAAGTCATTACTCAATCGAGGGCCCAAACGTCATTCTTTATCCATCATAATTACACCCTCATTCTATTACCAGGGCAGCATACCATCTCTTCTAAATGCTATTAGTATTAGACTCCTTTGAGTTCATTCAGGCTACATTGAGCTTTGTATAACTTAGAGAAACCATCTTCTCTTCTTCTTTTCATGGGGTCAATCTTGAGGACTTATCCATTCTCGTCACCTTCTCACTCGCCCTTTCTTATCCTTTCTCTTGTCTTCCTAAAAATTTATCACTTTACCATACCGTAGCTTGTGACCTACTCATATCTATTTATATAATTCGCAACCTTCCTTCAACTTGCTTGCACCATATATTTCCTTATATTATTCTGGAATATCAAGCGAGACATCACATCATCTCTAACTCTACTTTACTCTCTTAACTAGACCTCTCAGTACCTAGAAACCATACGCTGGAAGATATGCCACTTGCGACGCCGCTATCGATACTGAATCCCAACTCTTCTAGCCTTTTGTCTGAAGTATGGACTATTCACAACCTTTTGCGTTTGAGTATCACGTACGTTGTTCACCTTTGCCTTACTTACCTTAAATTCTTTCATCACACCTTCTATCTCTTTTGTGACCTCCCTTCCACATAGGTATAATTCACATCTACAACTTGAACTTCTATTATAATACTTGCACCTCTTTACATGATTTGGTGGGAGCTTCACACTGTCTTCTTATGAGGCTAGTACTCTTCTAACTGAATTTATTGTAAAGCCGTTATAAAATATGGCTACTGTACTATCTCTCTTGCACCTCTGATATTAAGAGTGATTCTGCAATGTTCTCAATCACGATGTCCATAATTTCCTGGGTCCAATAATCAAACTCTTGATTTACTTAGTTGATGTACCCATTTTGTTTCCTCTTTCCTATGATCAAACTTTTTGTAGGCTTAAGATATCTTCCGATCTGCGGCTCATGGTATTAGTTATTACTTTAGCCCTTCATGGACGTTATGGAGTATCCATGATTCAATCTACTGACTATTCAATCCTTTGTCTATGCCGTGGGCTCAATTCTTTCTTTTAACCTATACCTGAGTCTTCTATGGCTGTATGATTGTTAACATATATGTATACTCCGAATCGCAAGCGTGTTCATAACGTAACTAACTCTGGATCATTGATCGAATAATTCCTTCCGTTCCTCTCAACTTTCTTTAAACATAAGTTATTACTTTTCCCAGTCTTTCTGCCTCCTTTTCGCGTGCATACTTATCTTAGTTCCCACACATGCCGAAAGTTTTGTGCAACTCATATGATCTCGAATATTACTTTTGACTTTACTTCCTATTCGTTAGCCATGGTAGGTGACACTTTCTTTTGGAGTGCATACAATTTTTTAGTGAGACTGTTGTTACACGACCATTTCCTCTTTAGGTCACTATATTTAGGCTGAAGCCTTCTTTCTTATTTCCTCAGCTAGTCTTTCATTGTACTACCTAGGGAGGACCCTCTGACTCTTGTAAAGCAACTGTCACGACCCAAATTTCCCTCTGTTGGGTACCGTTATGGCACCTAGTCTTAGGGACTAGGTAAGCCTAACATTTCACGGGCAACAACAATAATAAAAGAAAATATAACAGTCTCGATATGGAATCGTGACAAAATTTATAATTTCCCAAAACCCGGTAAATACAAGTCATAAGCTCTACGAATCTCTCTACCAAATCTAAATACAACTGCCTAGAAATAATAAGTACAGTTGGAAATATACAGGAAGGTGACTCCGAAGCCTTCGAACGCAGCAACAGGTTTACCTTGAGTCTCCTCGACGATAGATCCATGCAGCTACTAACGGTCAATGCCTGAATCTGTGAAAAACCAAAAATGAACAGAAGAGTAGTATGAGCACACCACAGCGGTGCCCAGTAAGTATCAAGACTAACCTCGGTGAAGTAGTGACGAGGACTAGTCCAGACACCCACTGGTCTAATGAGTAAAAGACATAAGTAGTAATGACCAAAACAAAATATTTATCTAAAATCTTCGAATATAATTAACGACAGGAAAATATAAAGCGGAAGGAAGTGCAGTAATTAAAGCAACGAAACAGCATAACAGAAATACGCAAGAAGGAAAGGACATCACGTAAGCCAAAGTCGGAAATCACCATACCATAAAACACTCAAAACTCAGCACTGCATCAATCCACTCACGTCACGCCTTAGCAAATAAGGTCCATAAAAACCGGTCAAACCCTCGAGTAAAAACCTTTAAAACATGAGTTTATAACGAAAGCTTTTAAAAATATAATCTTTTCAAGATATAGGAAATCTTCTTTAAAACATACCTTTTCTGAATGTATATGTATATATATCTTTATGAAAAGAAGTCGTTAGAACATAGTTCCCTTAAAATACGTTGTATTAAAATATACTTTCCCAAGTACTGGTCCTTCAAATATGTCACGACCCGAAATCCCACCTTCAGGCCATGACTGCGTCTAACATTGGACCCGCTAGACAAGCCAACGTGCACAGCTAAACCCTCGTAATAACACCAGTTTAACAGTATTTAACGAAAACACTTTATAGTTCTAAACAGCGGAAACGATAAATGATTCAAAAGCTACGTAAAATAGTAAATGCAAACGTCGCTTAATGCCCCAAAACCGGGAGTCACAACTCACGAACTGTCTATTGACTGTTAAATACAACGGTCTGAAAGAAATACATAATTGTCTTTGAAACTAGAGAATAAAATAAGAAAATTTGAGTGCTAGGGATAGAAGAGACGCCAAGGCCCACGAACGCCGGCGGGTATACCTTGAATCCTCTGTGGTGGACTGAAGGAGACTCCCCCAACGCTGTCCACTGGGTCCGAGTGCGGGATCTGCAAAACATTAAGAAGTGCAGTGTAGTATCAGTACAACCGACCCTATGTACTGAGTAAGTGCCAAGCCTAACCTCGAACGAAGTAGTGACAAGGCTAGACTTGACAACAACGTTCACCTGTCCTATTCTACAACATATAATCATGGAAAGACAAGGCAAGAAATAGATAGACAAGTATGGGAATACGGGAGAAGTTAATGGGGTAGAAAGTGAGCGATAAGGCAATTGACTAAACACATAGGAGAAAGCAACAGAGCAAGTTAACATAAATACTGACATAACAAGTATAAATGTGAGCAATGTAATTAATGGCACGGCATCACCCTTTGTGCTTTTACTCTCTTCCTCACAATGCGATGTATAATGTGAATTTGTATAAATCATGGCATGGCATCACCCTTCGTGATTTTACTCTCTTCCTCACAATGCAATGTACAATGTAAGGCAATGTAAATCATGGCACGACATCACCCTTCGTGCTTTTACTCTCTTCCTCACAATGCAATGTACAATGTAAGGCAATGTAAATTATGGCACGACATTAACGTTCGTGCTTATAATCAATGTAAATCATGGCACGACATTAACCTTCATGCTTATAATCAATGTAAATCATGGCACGACATTAACCTTCGTGCGTATAATCATTGTAAATCATGGCACGACATCACCCTTCGTGCTTTACACTCTTTCTCACTATGCAATGTATGGTGTGATCAATGTATATCATGGCATGACATCACCCTTCGTTCTTTACACTCTTCCTCACCAAAACAATGACAAATATCAATGGTAAAGAAAGCAACATAGTGGAAATATGATTCAAATCACCCGGCAAGGGGAAAACATCAATCAATATCACAATAATTGCCCGGCAAGGGTCTCAGCTATAACCAATCTCTTCAATATATACATATATCCTTAACAAATGGGTTCTCAACTGAACCAATACATCATGAGTTCATCAACCAAGTTTTCAAACAACAAACAACTTCCAAGTAGAGACAATTTCATAATATAATGAATCATGGAAATAGCGACAAGGTTTCTATCAGAAAATAGACTCACGGGCATGCTTGACACAAAATGCATACGTACTCGTCACTTCACCTATGCATTGAACATGATAAACACTGAGCACATAGCACACAATACCTATTCCCTCACCAAAGTTAGGCAAGACACTTACCTCGGGTCAAAAAAATAGCAATCAAGCCTCTAGTACCGCCTTTCCTTTATAATTCAACTCCGGAACGACAATATCTAATCATAATCAATTTAATAACATCAATATTGACTCATTAATACAATCCCATAACCTAACTATACAATTCCTAACATTCTTCAAAAATTTCCAAAATCCGACCCCAGGCCTGCTTGGTCCAAACACGAGGCTCGGACCAAAACCCGATCACCCATACCCCCACGAGTTAGAATATATAATTTGTTTTGAAATCCGACCTCAAATTCAAGTTGAATTACCCAAATTCCCAAAAATCTAACTCTACCCAAAACCCCTAATTTCTACTTTAATTTTAAGAATTTAGGCCTAGATTCTAGTGATAGATGATGATAATGGAAGAAAAATGGAGTTAGAATTGATTACCTAGGAGGATATAGTGATAGAGCTCTTCAAAAATGGCTAAGGGGGCTGTGGAGAAGAAGGAGAGGGTGCAAAATATGGAATTCCCATAATGAGCATTCTGTTTTGACTTAAGGAAATAACTAGGCGATTTTGTTCTCTGTGATCGCGGAAGAAGGGCGGCGATCGCAGAGCTATAGGAATCCCTACTATGCGACCGCAAACGGAAGGCTGCGATCGCGGAAGGTCAACTCCACAGACCTATGCGATCGCGTAGGAAAAGGTGCGACCGCAGAGAAGAACCACCTCGCCCCCACCTAGTTCCCTTGGTACACTACGCGATCGCGAAGAAGGAATGAGATCGCAGAACATCTGGGCTCCCTACACTGCGATCGCGGACCCATCCATGCGATCGCAAAGGACATCAGACACCCTCCCCTCACTTAACTCTATGCGATCGCGGAGCTAGACCTGCGATCGCACTGAACAACACCAGACACAAGATATGGACTTATACACCAGAAATTCTAGGTCCTTTTCCACCCCGTTAGCTACCCGAAACTCACCCGAGCCCTCGGGACTCAAAACCAAAAACACACACGACCCTCAAATCATCCTACAGACTTATTCAAGCTTTTAAATCACCAAAATACCATCAAAATCAATGGATTAAACCCCGAAACTCATAGAATTTTCTTAAAATTTCATGAGGCTTAACTATTCCAATTTTGATCCGAATCACGTCATTTCAAGTCCGTTTTATACCAAATTTCACAGATAAGTCACATAACATATATTATACTTGTTCCGGGCTCCGGAACCATAATACGGTCCCGGTAACACGGTTTTCACATCAATTATCATTTTCAAAAACCTTTATTATTTTCATAAAACAATTTTCTTTAAAAATTCATTTCTCGGGCTTGGGACCTCGGAATTCGATTCCGGGCATACGCCCGAGTCACATATTTTCCTACGGACCCTCCGGGACCGTCAAATCACGGGTCCGGGTCTTTTTACCAAAAATGTTGACCAAAGTAAACCATATTCCATTAATTATTATAAAATTCCATTTTCATCAAGTTTTCACATAAAAGCTTCCCGGCAACATGCCCGGGCTGCGCACGTATATCGAGTTGAGATTAACGGAGGCTTTCGGTGCCTCGGAACACAGATTTAGCAAAATGTACACAGGATGACCTTTTGGGTCATCACAATCTCCACCTTTAAAGCAAACGTTCGTCCTCGAACGGACATAGAAAAGTACCTAAGTCTGAGAAAAAATGGGGATACTGACTCCTCATATCAGGATCAGACTCCCAAGTAGCTGCCTCGGCAGGCTGACCTCTCCATTGAACACGGAACGAAGGATAACTCTTCGATCTCAACTGACGAACCTGCCTAGCTAATATGGCTACCGGCTCCTCCTCGTAAGTCAGATCCTTGTCCAACTGGATACCGCTGAAGTCAAGAACATGAGATGGATCTGCAATATACCTTCGGAGCATAGATACATGAAACACTGGATGTACGACTGATAAATGCGGTGGCAAGGAAATTTTGTAGGCCACCTCTCCTACCTTGTCCAAAATCTCAAATGGGCCAATGTACCTAGGGCTCAA
>ML283552.1:0-55589 GCA_005239495.1 Nicotiana undulata | reverse complement strand
CATTTCATCCTCAGACGGACGGATAGTCCGAGCGCACTATTCAGATTTTGGAGGATATGTTGCGGGCATGTGTTATTGATTTTGGTGGTTCATGGGATCAGTTCTTGCCTTTAGCAGAGTTTGCCTACAACAACAGTTACCAGTCAAGCATTCAGATGGCTCCGTATGAGGCGTTGTATGGCAGGCGATGTCGGTCTCCAGTAGGATGGTTTGAGCCCGGAGAGGCTAGATTATTGGGTTCTGAATTAGTCCAGGATGCCTTAAATAAGGAGAGGATCATTCAGGATAGGCTTCGTACAGCTCAGTCCAAGCAAAAGAGCTATGCAGATCGTAGAGTTTGAGATTTGGCTTTTATGGTAGGAGACCAGGTGTTCCTTCGAGTGTCGCCTATGAAGGGCGTGATGAGATTTGGAAAGAAGGGCAAGTTGAGCCCTAGGTATATTGGTCCATTTGAGATTTTGGACAAGGTAGGAGAGGTGGCCTACAGACTTGCCTTGCCACCGCATTTATCATCCGTACATCCAGTGTTTCACGTATCCATGCTCCGGAGGTATATTGCAGATCCATCTCATGTTTTGATAAATTGCTGGTGTCTGGTGTAATACCCTTCACGAACGCGGCCAAGGGCTCGCGAAGTAATTATTGTGGCCTGGGATTTTACTCTACGCGAACGCGTAGAGGAAGACGCGAAAGCGGAGCACTGGACAGTGCTTCTACGCAAACGCGTCCCCAGGGGTGCGAACGCGTAATGTTAAGCTGGGGTCTGGGGGGGGACTGGGTAGTTGTTCTTCGCGAACGCGGGAAGAGGCTCGTGAACGCGGAAGGTTAGGGAGTCAGACCTTCGCGAACGCGGCCCTAGCTCCGCGAACGGGTAGGTCCCAGCAGCTAACCCTTCGCGAACGCGACTAGGGGCCCGCGAACGCGAAGGGTAATTTTGCCCAGTTATTAAAAATACCCCAAAACAGAATACCATACGGGAATATCACATTTTCAGCCTTCTTCTTCTCCTCCCACACCCATTGACGATTCTCAAGCTAATTTCCCTCCATAAACGCTTGGGTAAGTGATTCCAACTCTATTTTCTTCCATTTATCTTCAACAACCACTAGAATCTAGGCCTAAAATCATGGAAATTAAGTAGAAATTAGGGGTTTTGGGTAGAGTTAGGTTTTTTTGGGAAATTTGGGTGATTCAACCTCAATTTGGGGTCGGATCTTAAAACAAATTATATATTCTAACTCGTGAGGTTATGGGTGATCGGGTTTTTGTCCGAGCCTCGCGTTTGGACCAAGCAGGCCCGGAGTCGAATTTTTGAAATTTTGAAAGAATGGTAGGAATGGTGTATTTAGGCTATGGGATGGTGTTATTGTGTTATTATTGATATACTTAATTTAATTATGCCTAGATATTGTTGTTTCGGAGTTGAATTCAAAAGGAAAGGCGGTCTTAGAGGGTTGATTGCTATACTTTGGACCGAGGTAAGTGTCTTGCCTAATTTTGGTGAGGGAATAGGTATTACTTGCTATGTGCTAAGTGATTATCATGTTCATTGCATAGGTGAGGTGACGAGTACCTATGCAATGTGTGTCAAGCATGCCCGTGAGTCTATTTTGATAGAAATTGCAGTATTTCCTCCATGTTTAGCATATTAAGAGGTTGTCTTTACTTGGTAATTTATTCTTGATTGAAAGTATTGGCTGTTGAGTTTGAGAAATGTTGATACGAATGATAATCCAAGTGTGGAGTATGCGATTGAGGTGATTGGTTGTAGCTGACACCCTTGACGGGCATTTATTGAGTTATTAAATTGATGTTTTCCCCTTGCCGGGTATTTTGAACTGCTTATTCCCACTATGTTGTACCCCTTGCCATTACATCTGTTATTGCTTGGTGAGGAAGAGTGTAAATCACTAAGGGTGATGTCATGCCATGATATTATATTACATTGCATAGTGAGGAAGAGTGTAAAGTGCGAAGGGTGATGTCGTGCCATGATTCATATTGATTATAAGCACGAAGGTAAATGTCGTGCCATGACCTTTATTGATTATAAGCACGAAGGTTAATGCCGTGCCATGATACATTGTACATTGCATAGTGAGGAAGAGTGTAAAGCACGAAGGATGATGTCGTGCCACGATTCATATTTATTATAAGCACGAAGGTTAATGTCGTGCCATGATACATCCTACATTTCATTATGAGGAAGAGAGTAAAAGCACGAAGGGTGATGCCGTGCCATTGTTACATTTCTAGTGTTTATACTTGTTTTCGTTGGCTATTGTGTTAGATTGCCTCCCTTTTTTACTTCTACCTGTCAATTTGACTGCTTCACTGCACTAGTTTCCCCTTTTCTGCTCCCGTATCCCTCACTTGTTGCTTATCTCTTGCCTTGTATTATCCTTGTTACCTGCTGTAGAATAGGACAGGTTATCGTTACTGTCAAGTCTAGCCTCGTCACTACTTCGGCCGAGGTTATGCTCGGCACTTACTCAGTACATGGGGTCGGTTATACTGATACTACACTGCACTTTTTTATGTTGTGCAGATCCCATTCCCGGACCTTGTGGACCGCTCTGAGGGAGTCACCTTCAGTCCACATTGAGCTTCAAGATATACCACTGGCGTTCGTGGACCCTAGAGTCTCTTCTGCTATTGTGTCCTATTGTCTTACTTCTCTTTCAGTTCTAAAGACAATACTGTCTTTCCTTTCAGACTTGTATTTACTATTCTTATAGCTAGTCCGTGAGGTTGTCATACCCCGGTTTTGGGATTTTGCAATATTGTTGTCTTTATCGTTTCATTATGCGTTTTGAAATATTATTTCTTTTCTGCTATAAAACTTTTGAAGTGATTTGGGATGTTTCAGTAAAAGTTGAAAGTTCATGATTCGGGATATTCCAGTAATGTTTTGAAGGTTAATGGCTTTAAATATTGTTACGTTTTTTATAGATGTCAAATGTTGTGTACGTTGGCTTGTCTAGCGGGTTCAACGTTAGATGCAGTCGCGGTCTGAAAGGTGGGATTTCGGGTCGTGACAACCTTTGTAACGCCTCATGAATGCAATAATTAGTCATTAATGAGCAATCATTACAGGAATCAAAATGTTGTACTAGGAAAATCCCTCTATAAAAGGGAAGAAATGTAACAAACATGATCATCTGAATTCTCGAATACAAACTACTTTACTTCTTGCATTCTATATTGCTATCAATTTACTGTTTCTTTGATCGTTATTTTATTCATTCGATTATCAGTAACCCGAGTTTATCTTAGAATAGCTTTGGTCCAGGAATCTTATTCTTTGGTTAAACAAAGGTTAAATGGCCCAAAGAGATGCGATCGAATCCAAATAAAAGGAACCCAGATCACTGGTGTGAATTCCATAACGATCATGGGCATAGGACTGCGGGTTGTAGAATTTTACAAGGTGAAATAGAACACTTATTGAAACAGGGCTATTTAACATAATTGTTTAGTGATAAAGGTAAACAGGCATATATGAAGAACAGGCAGGATCCCCCAAAGCCTCCTTCTCCAAAGCAAACTGTCAATGTGATACATGGAGGAGAAGAAGTAAATGGAATAGTTTGCCAATTTGCATCAAAGATCACAACTACCCACGGAAAGCAAGTTCGAGAAGATCCAACTGAAGATGAAATAACCTTTGACGATGCAGATTTTGGCGGACTAATGCTTTCCCATAATGATGCCCTGGTAATATCCTTACCCATTCATGATACTAACGTTAAAAGAGTGTTGATTGATCCAGGTAGTTCAGTCAATATCATCTTGTTAAGAGTCGTGGAAGAAATGCTAATGGAAAATCAGGTGATCCCAAAGGCACGAGCCATATCGGGGTTTGATAACTCTACGGTAATAACCAAAGGAGAGATTGAACTTAGCACTTATGCTGAGGTAATATTTAAAAGCACTAAATTCCAAGTCATTGATATTGACATGGCTTATAATGTGATTATGGGAAGGCCTTGGATCCATGACATGAAAGCAAATCTACCTTACACCAGGTAATCAAATTTCCCTCAGAATGGGGAATCAAACAAATTAGAGGTGATCAACTGACTTCCAGAAATATAAATTTCGTGGCACACTATAACAAAAAGGGGCGGAAGAACCAGAAGATAAAGAAATATTTCAAACGGAGGTCTCTGGCCAATCAGGTATGGAAAAAACTACTAACCCAATAGGTACGAAAGAAGTAAATATTCAAACAGGTACGGAAAGAGACACCATGGAAGATGTGCCAGACCATATAGATGTGGATTCTAGATCGGACGTCATTCATGAACTAGAAGAAGACGAACATGTCAAAACAACTACGGAAGAACTCGCAGTTATTCCATTGTTTGAACAAAACCCTGTACGGAAGGTGTATGTGGGCACGAGGCTGAGTCCCGATCGAAAAGGTACGTTAATTGACTATTTAAAGGCTAATGCAAACTGCTTTGCATGGTCCCATTCAGATATGAAAGGTATCCCACCAGAAGTGATGACTCACAAACTAAATGAAGATCCATCCTTTGTACCTGTNAAAAAAAAAAAAAAAAAAAAAAAAAAAAAAAAAAAAAAAAAAAGCAAGGGCCATTCAAGAACCAAGTGATTGACGAAGAAGTTCAGAAACTCTTGAAAATTGGTTCGATACGGGAGGTAAAGTACCCTACCTGGTTAGCTAACACTTTGGTGGTACCTAAAAAGAATGGCAAATGGAGGGTATGTGTAGATTATACTGATTTAAATAAAGCATGCCCCAAAGATTCATTCCCATTACCACATATAGATCAAATGATTGATGTCACTGCAGGTCATGAATTATTAAGCTTTCAAGATGCGTATTCTGGTTATAATCAAATTAAAATGGATCTCTCAGATGAGGAAAACACCTCATTCATTACGAACAGGGGGACTTACTGTTATAAAGTTATGTCTTTTGGCTTAAAAATGCTGGAGCCACCTATCAAAGGTTAGTGACTAAAATGTTCCAAGAATATCTAGGTAAAACGATGGAAGTTTATATTGATGATATGTTGGTAAAATCAACACAAGCGGGAATTCCAGCATCTCTCTACTACTTTTGATATTTTACACATGTATAATATGAAGCTAAATCCAGAAAAATGCGCTTTTAAAGTGCAATCAGGTAAAATTTTGGGTTTCCTTGTATCAAACAGAGGAATAGAGGTAAATCCTGCTCAAATTAAGGCTATAGAAGAAATACCTGATATTTTGACAAATAAAAAAGAAGTTCAAAGACTAACATGGAGAATAGCAGCTTTGGGAAGATTTATTTCTAAGTCTTCCGAAAAACATTTTAAATTCTTTTCAGTTCTTAAGAAGCAGAATCAGTTCGAATGGACTGAAGAATGTCAAAAGGCCCTAAAAAATCTGAAGATTTATCTATCAAAATCGTCGCTGCTTTCAAAGCCAAAAGAAGGTGAAAGATTGTATATCTACTTAGCTGCCTCAAAATTGTTGTAAGTGCAGTACTGATAAGAGAAGAAAAAGGTAAGCAATCACCCATCTATTATGTAAGTAAAACCTTATTAGATGCTGAAACTAGATATCCATATCTAGAGAAGTTAGCCTTGACTTTAATAATGGCATCAAGAAAATTACATCCTTATTTTCAATGTCATCCCATCACTGTTGTGACTTCATATCCTTTAAGAAATATTCTACATAAAATGGAAATGTCAGGAAGGTTAGCCAAATGGGCCATATAATTAAGTGAGTATGAAATAATGTATCAGCTTAGAACAGCAATTAAATCTCAAATATTAGCTGATTTTATTGTTGACTTAAGCAACAGCAGTACCCCTGAGGTAGAAAAAGAGTTACAACTCTTTCACGGAGTTAATCCAGGTCTATGGACCCTATTTACGGATGGCTCTTCCAATATAAAAGGTGTCGGTTTAGGCATAGTTGTAATATTACCCACGGGTGAAAAGATACGGCAAGCTATTAAATGTTATCATATTACTAACAATGAAGCAGAATACGAGGCTTTCATTGCAGGCCTAGAACTGGCACGAGAAGTATCAATTGAGCAAATCGTAATCAACAGCGATTCTCAATTGGTAGTAAATCAAATGCAGGGGACTTACATTGCTAGAGAAACTCGGATGCAACAGTATCTAGAAAAGGCACGAGAACTCGTGAGACAATTCAAAACATGGAAGGTAGTACAAATACCTAGAGAAGAAAACGTAGAGGCAGATGCACTAGCAAATCTCGCAGCAGTTACAGAAGTAACAAATAAAGACAACATGATTGTCGTCCATCTCTTCCATTCAGCAATCGACCAAGACAGAAATGAGGTAACTTTCAACAATTTAACTTGGGATTGGAGAAACGAAATTCTCAATTTTTTGCAGAATGGTATCGTACCTGAAGACAAGAAAGAAGCTCAGGCACTTCGCCGCAAATTCGCACTATATTGTCTCATTCGCAATTTGCTGTATCGCAAAATGTTCGAAGGACCCCTAGCTAAATGCCTTGGACCTAGTCAAACGGATTTCGTGATAAGAGAAGTCCATGAAGGACACTGTGGAAATCCTTCAGGAGCAAGATCCTTGGTAAAAACCCCAATCAGATCCGGATATTATTGGCCTAAAATGGAAGAGGATGCCGCAAACTTCGTATCCAAATGCGATAGATGCCAGAGGTTCGCCAATAATATGCATAGACCAGCAGAATTGTTGCATCCAATCATATCACCATGGCCCTTCATGAAATGGGGAATGGATATAGTAGGACCTCTTCCCCCAGCCAAAGGACATGTACGATTTCTACTCGTACTTACCGATTATTTCACAAAATGGGTAGAAGCAGATGCATTCAAATAGGTGCGGGAAAAGGAAGTTAAAAGCTTCTTATGGCGAAACATAATATGCTGTTTTGGGATACCAAAGGAGATCGTGTGATAATGGCCCACAATTTATAGGCTCTCAAATCACAGAATTCTTGGAAAGCTGGCAAATTAAACGGATTACCTCAACGCCATATCATCCCGTGGCTAATGGACAAGCTGAGTCAACGAATAAAATCATCATCAATATTATAAAGAAACGGCTAGACAAAGCCAAAGGGAATTGGCCTGATGAATTACCAGTGGTATTATGGGCATATAGAACAACGTCAAAAACGACCACGAGGGAAACACCCTTCGCACTTGTTTATGACTCATAAGAGTTAATACCCGTGGAAATCGGTGAACCAAGCATAAGGGTTATAATAGCTACGGAAGAGACAAATGATGATGAATTAAAGACTAATTTGGACCTGCTCGAACCACGAAGAGAAGCAGCATTAATACGGATGGCAGCTCAAAAGCAAATCATAGAGCGATACTACCACCGTAAAGCTCATCTCAGATACTTCAAGATTGGGGACTTCGTACTTAAAAAGTCTTTCAATCAACAAAAGAGGCAGGTGCAGGAAAGCTAAGTCCCAATTGGGAAGGACCCTATAAAGTCTGAGGCATATCTGGGAAGGGCGCCTATGAGTTGGAAGCCATGGACGGTAGAGTTCTACCAACAAGCTGGAATGCCATCCACTTGAAGAAGTACTACTTCTAAGGAAAAGAAGTATCCCCGGTCAGGTATCACACGTTCGATTCTATTTTGAACATTCAAAATTTTGCTAACTTTTTTAGATGATAGGCATAAAGCTAACCCATCACCAGATGATGATATTAGACCTGCAAAGACGCGAGGAAATAACACAATTCCCTGTTTATGGTTACAATTTCTGATGGACGTTTTAAAAGGGTTAATCAGTCATCATCTTAAAAACTATATACCTTCGAGTCCCGCACGTTTTTCCTTTTCAGGGAAAGGACCATAAAGAAGGAATAATCAAGTGCTCGAGAGTTCATTCTTCAACGCTCAAACACTTGGGGGACTATACAATATGGAAGGCTAAGACGAAGCAAAGAAGACTATTGAAAGTCAAAGCTGGAGCCTGAAGATCCGTTTACCCAGCAAGTCAAGTAATACGAGCAAAATTGAAAGAACTGAAGACTCCAGCATAAGACTCCAGTATAAAGCCTGAAATTCAAAAACCTTCGAACCATGTTCAGGTTAAAAGGCAAAGTATTAGCTACCAGGAAGAAATGTACATCTTTATACTTATTCAAAACTGTTGTAACAAAAATAGTTAGGGGTAAAAGATCATCATCAGTGTACTCATTCAAAAACTGTTATGATTAAAAACAGTTACGAAATCTTTGTACTCATATAAAAAACTGTTATCAAATAAAACAGTTACGGATGAAAGATCAAAATCCTTGTATTTGTTCAAAAAACTGTTATCAAATAAAATGGTTACGGATAAGAAATCATTTCCCTCATAATTATTAGAAAACTGTTTCCAACAAAAACAGTTGCGGGTAAAAACACCAATTTTTATAAAAACTGTTACTAATGAAAAACAGTTGCTTCCTTGTATTAACTCGAAAAAGTTGTTACCTATGAAGAACAGTTACGAAATACAAGTGTATATCAAATCTATTAAATAAAAACAGTTGCAACATTAGTCTTAGACGATAATTGTAAACACGTGTAAAATGGCGTGGAAGTTCAAACAAAACACTTCCCTTAGAAGCATTTCTAAACATGTGAAAAATTCCTATCACTTTATTGCATTACTATGAAGTTGAGACGTCTTCTTCATTAAACATCAAACAAAAAGAGCCATATCTCATAAATAACGCCTATCATAAACAAAGGCTTATATTTTGTACAAACACTGTGCCTACTATAAAAATGTTCGAGTGATTTTAGCATTTTCATGCGAAAGTTTAGAGGTAAAACTAAAAACCTCAAAAAGCAAGACATGCAAAAGACTTAAGAGCAAAACAGAAGCTCGAAACAAAAAAGTCATAATTTGCATTCATATAAAAAATAGCGGCTAAGTAAGAACTAAGTACTAACTAGTACTTAGCCTCATATAATAATTACATTTTTTGTGCCCCTAAGTTGTCAGTTGGGGACTTTAAAGATCCAAATTTACCCCCGATGGAGCTGGGGGTAACCACCAATCCAATAAAAAAAGGGATAACTAATACTTTAATCTTCTTGTAGAGGAGGGATGACTTCTTCATTGATAGGAGGAACGGGAGCAACTTGGGGCGAAGAGAAACGAGCGGCGGAAGTTTCATCATCAGATGGAGAAAGATTAAGACTTTGTTGAGTCTTCTCCATAGCCTGTTTGGTTTTAGCTATTGTAGCGCTGAGGTCGAAACCTTCTTGACTCATTTCTGTCAATGTATCAAGGCGAGAATTCATATACGCCCAGCTTACATCAACAGCAGCCGCTTCTTTAAGATCGCTATAGTCTTTTGCCCAAACTTGAAGCTCGTCCTTTAACCCATCCTTCTCCGCTTCAGCAGCTTCGTGGGCAGCCTTCAAAGGTACGATCGACTCCTCCAAAATTTGGACCCTATCTAATGCATTACGCAGTTCTTCTTGAGTCCAGGAGAGTAATTGTACGAGCTCGCCAGAATATTCCTCCTTCTGCCCTAACAAATCCTTCAAGTTCCTGATCTCCTCCGAGGCTTGAGACAATTGTTCATCAAATGAGGATTCCAGGATGCACTTGTCCTTATCAGCCTGGTTTGAAGAAGCCTTCTCCACCGCCAATTCCGTTGCCGTTGTCACACCTCCTTTTTCCTCCCGGTAAGGACGGATAAGGGAGTTTTTCCAATTTAAGTGACATTATTCAAATTTGGGACTATTTATTAATCAGAGTCACCACTTGGGATAATTTATGGTGTCCCAAGTCACTGGTTTATTAAAATCCCAAATCGAGGAAGAAATAACTCTGTTTAAAGTCTGCGAAAACCAGAAGACCGGATAAGGAATTCTGTTAACCCGGGAGAAGGTGTTAGGCATTTCCGGGTTCCGTGGTTTTAGCACGGTCGCTCAACTATTATTAATTGGCTTAATTACCTGATTAATTATGTATTTTAAACCTACTTGTGCATTTGTAACTTTTTAACCGCTTTTAATTATTTGTGGAATTATTTTTTGAACAAGTCGCGATGTCGCGCACTCGATTGTTTTGTACACATTGCGAATCGTGTCACGGGAATCGTACCCACGATCTACAACATGTGTATTTTTATTATTGTTTGAAGTTGTGGTCGAGTCACGCCAACATGCACTCTAATGAGATTTAGAGTATCATGACTATGTCACGGGACCCGTACCCACAGTCACAATAATTTGTTTATTTTAACTGTTTGATGGTCGAGTCACGCCAGCATGCACTCGAATTTTTGGGATTACGTATCATGACTATGCCACGGGACCGTACCCATAGTCACGGTAATTATTATTAATCGCTTCTAAAACAAACTACAAAGGTTTATAAGTTAGATTTCCTACATTTGAGACTAATTGAGGAAAGATGCGCCAATTATGCAATTTATCACCTATATTGTAGCAACTATCATTATATGAAGCCATTGGAAAATCTTGGATTAGCACAGGCTATGGAATGTGGGAGCGTACTTCATTTCTATATTTCAAGCATGGAATAAAAGTTTCGAAGTGCCAATCTTTCGCAAATTAAGAAATGAAAAGTGCAGTTAGCTTAATCAACAAGGAGATTATCCAATAAACACCACATTTGAATCGATTTGCTTGTCAGAATTTCAACCATTAGCATCTACATTTCAAGTACCCAAAAGACTAGCAAAAAGGGCAATAAACTCGATTTATCCAATATTTACTTCATGATAAAGCTAGTAACAAAATCTGGTTTTAGAAAGAAAAATTTAACATTAATCAAATGCAACAAGAATAAAATCAGAAATTGAATGATGAACCAAAATTCAGTATTGAACCTTTTCAGAAGCCAAACTTCTTCAAGAAATCTTTTACTAGCAATCAACATTGAACCCAATAACGGAAATCATAAAGCGTAAAGTAACAGTGGTGAGAAGTGGCTCACGTTTTTTACCGGGACTTTGGACGACGAAAACGACGAACAAATTTCACACGGGGGCCTCACTGTTTGGTGATGAAATTACAGCAGTAGAAGTAAGCCACCAACAACGTTATGCTCAAATTCCGGAAACAAACTCTAAACTCCAAGGAAAATGCCTAATACGAATTCGTCTTTGGCTTTGCCGTTCAATTCATCCAATCGCCGCCAATAGTAGATTTAGATGAAAGCTTCAGGTGGTTTACTGGCCGCTGGGATATGGCTATGGGTGGGTGTTGTTTTTTAAGAGAGATGTGTGGGTGGCGGAGATCGGGGATTTTTGGGTGAGGTCGATGGAGAAAGGCCTCTCCTTTGATTGATTATTGTGTGTTACCTCTAATGGTTGTCGTGTGTGTGTGAAGAAGGCCTTTCAGGGTTCGTATTTAGGGTAGTGGGTATGGGCTAAGGGGTTATTTGGGCCAAGAGGTTAATGGGTTAGGTCCGAATTGGGCTAAAAAAGTATAATATATTTATAAAATATAGTAATCACTCTTAATTAATTAACATACACTATTAAAATAAAATTAGATATTAAAAGCTAAACTATTTTTTGTATTTTTCAAGATTATATATAAAAATAAAATCCTAGTAAATTAGTATGACCACAAAACATTAATGAAACTATTTTTTGTAATTTTCGTTTTTGTGCTAAAATAAAGTAAAAGAGTCAAAACTAGTTAAAATAGAAATATTAGACCTAAACTAAGTATTTAAACACTAAAAAGTATAAAATCTCGGGAAGGGTCAAAAATTACATGTCTACAGCTGCCCCTCTTTGACTGGAAACAGGAAGAGTTTTCAGACAAAGAACGACGGGACAGGTTTTTTTACCCGACCCTTATTTAGAGAGACCTAAAACTAAAAGAAAGAAGAATGTGACTGAGCCCTGGTATCTGAGCTGCCTACATATCCTTGGCTATAAAGGAATCAGGCCACGTGTAGTTCATAAGTAGGAACAGTGATGGAGTATACCAAGGTGGAGAGGCGATTGAGGTGCCGTTCCGTCGAGGTCCCGGTCCGCGACCCTGTTATTACATCAAAATCAAAAATGAAAAAGACTAACTAAGCCTATCAGCTATGAGTTACAAGGTTCCTATCTTAAAATCTTCTGAAGCTTGATCTTGAGTCTTGAATGGTGCTTCATGCTGACTTTAGATTTGAACCTTGACGCTTGCTAGTTGCAGGTGCTATTTCATTCTTCTTCAGCTCTTCAGATCACGACGGGATATGCAAAGCCCGTGACTTCAGTCATGTCTTAAGCAATACATATCTTGTCTCTGCTTCTGCATTTTGGATTCACTTCTATTTTTCTTTATTTTGGATTGAGACTTCATTTGGTCATCTCAAACCCTGTCGACTCAGATTCTTGAGGCGGGCTTCTGCTACTTCTCACTTGACAACGGACCGGAGGTTGCCCCTGTTCTTCAGGTGGGCGCCTGCAACTGACTTAAAACTTGAAGTGAATTCCCTCATTTTCCAGGTGGGCGCCTGATGACTTAAACTTGAAATAGATACCCTCATTCACCAGGTGGGCGCCTGATGCTAAAGACTTGAAATGAATTCCCTCATTCTCCAAGTGGGCGCCTGATTGCCAAAACTTTAATTGTATTACCTTGTTCTCCAGGTGGGCGCCTGATTACCAAAAACTTGAATTGTATTCCCTTGTTCTCCAAGTGGGCGCTGCAACCGCAACAAAACAGACAAAACAAAGAAAATTTTCTGCCCCAGTTTGTACCAGGAACATTTGTGAGTGTTAGTTGAACTATAAATCACCTATTCTATTGATGAAAGATGCAATGATGAAAGTAAAATTAAAGACTCGAGTAGGATGTGCGTCTCCTGTGAGTAAAACTGAAAGACCCAAACTAGGAAGTGCGTCCCCTATATTTGAGATTGAGCTTGAGGAAAACTTTAAACTAAGCTTGACTAAAGTAAAAACTGGCCCTATTCTCCAGGCGGGACCCCTGATTTCAAAAAAACTACAAATTGATAACTTAAGAAAACTAAAAATTGACCCTCTTTTATCTTTTCTTTTTTTAAAAAAAATCCAGACTTCCCCTTTTTTTAATAGAAAAAAATATTATCCTAGGAGAAAATTCATCAGACTAGGTTTTTTGTTATCTTAGGAGAAAGATTCATCAGACTAAGATTTTGATCCTAGGAGAAAGTTCATCAGACTAGGTTTGTTTGTTTTCTTTTTCTTTTGGTATCTTAGGAGAAACATTCATCAGACTAAGATTTGATCCTAGGAGAAAATTCATCGGACTAGGTCTTCTATCTTAGGAGAAAGATTCATCAGACTAAGATTTCGATCCTAGGAGAAAGTTCATCAGATTAGGTCTTCTATCTTAGGAAAAAGATTCATCCGACTAAGATTTTGTTCCTAGGAGAAAATTCATCAAACTAGGTCTTTTTTTTTTGTTATCTTAGGAGAAAGATTCATCAGACTAAGATTTTTATCCTAGGAGAAAGTTCATCAGACTAGGTTTTCTATCTTAGGAGAAAGATTAATCAGACTAAGATTTCTATCTTAGGAGAAAGTTCATCAGACTATGACTTCTATCTTAGGAGAAAGATTCGCCAGACTAAGATTTTGTTCCTAGGAGAAAATTCATCAGACTAGGTTCTTTTTTTTTGTTGTTAAAAATCCATCAGACTAGGACTTTTTATCCTAGGAGGAAAAATGTGAAGAGCAATGGCAAAATTTTATGCACACTAGCAAGAAGATAAAGGCAAAGATTTGAGAAACTTCCCTTCGTTGACTCTTCTCTTCTTTTTTTCTTTTTCTTTCTTTTCTTCTCTTTTTTTTTGTTTTTGATCCAACCTCCTTGCACTGCTTTGTTCCTGTTTCAAACAAAGAAAATTCTGTCAGTTCAAAAGTGGTGGTCGGTTTGTAGCCTTGAGTCTTGGGCAGCTTGGCTTTTGCTCAATCAGCTTGAGTCAGTTTCAAGAGGCTTTTTGCTCTGCATCAACCCTGATTGTTTCACACCCGGTATCATTTGTATTTGTGGCTCAGTCAGCCTTATACCAACATGAGATCTTTGCTTAGGTGACTCTTTTTTGATATATTGAACGACTCCCTACTTTTTGACCAATTTGTTTGTCAGAGAGAATCACCATTTATCTTTGCTTGCGTAATTAGGCTGACAAAGGCCTTTTAGGGGTGAAGCCTTTGCATGAATCCTCAATGCATGTTGACTGTAACAATTGAATATGCTGGCCAAATTCACTTTGTGCAACTGAAAAGCTGATAGCAGATTTTGAAATCTTTTCTTGCTTTTTTTTACAAGGACTGACTCAGAATGAAGGACGCAATGATGCAAAGAAACAATATTGACAGGGAATGCCCATGTCGGAAGGACAAAAGGCAGAGTATTTTTTTATTTTTTATTTTTTTTAATTTGCGTTAACTAGCCTTAATGATCATGACATGCATTTTGGACTCAGTGGCCGATCTATCAAACTGATCAAATCTTCCTTTTCACCATTCTTATAACATTTGAAGTCGGACTTGTTTATGCCAATTCTTCGCATCAGCTTCACGACTCACTTTCGACTAGTGGTGCCCCGAGGGGTTTTCACCAACAAGTCTCTCTCATTTATTTATCTCTTCTTACCATCACCTTACAGTGCCCGTGAAGGTTTTCACTAGTAAGACTCTCTCATTTTTTTATTTTTTTTCTTTTTCTTTTCTTTTGTGAGCAACTTGACAGTGTTCTATGTCGTGTGACAACCGTTGCTCGTTGCATGCTTCTCTTAGCATTCTTGAAGGCATATTGGGAGGTCTTTATTTGGAAGGTTTTTGGATAGGGTTGGAAAGGAAGGTTGGCATGAAGGCTTAAAGTAGACTCAAATGAGGGGTTATAGACATACAACTCTTGGAATCGACTCTTTTAAAAGTTGAATAAAATTCCTGCCCCAGTTTTAACTACTAGGGATTTTTCAGGATTTTGTTTTTCTTTTGACTCTTATTTGGTTGGACCAAACCGTGTAAGGCTGCCTACGTATCCCTTTTATAAAGGAATCAGGTCTAACGTAGTTCAAACATCTTACCTAACTATTTTTTTTTCTTTCTTTCTTTTCTTTGGCTTTTCCTTTTTTTTTCATTTCATTTTTCTTTCTTTCTATTTTTTTTTCTTTCTTCTTTTTTTTCAAAACAAATTGTCCAAGCTTTTATTTTATGAAGGCATGGACTTTGACTGTTCTTTTTTTTTTTTTTCACTTGAACTATCTAAGATCTTTCACAGTTTGTACTCTTGGGGCAGGGGCTTTTCTTTTCATTTGTTTTTGTTGTTTTTTTTTTTTACTCTTGACTCTAAACTTGATTCCAAGAGGGGGTGGTCAAAGGAAATAACACAGGCTCAAAAGGGGTAACAAAGGGTATAAAGTGTTTGGATAGCAGAAAAAGGGCCTCCCGGCCTCGAGAACGCCAAAACATATTATCTTTTCGAATTGATGAACACGTCTATCTTTTTTGTGGGTCGTTGTCAAAAGACACTTTCCATCCATTAATGTCAAACTTTCGACCAAGCTTCAGTTGATTCAATATCCTCAAGCCCGATCTTCACAATGATTTGAAGGTGAATTTTACTCAACCTTAATTCCAAAGTATTTCAACTCTTTATTCGTCCTCAAAAGTGTCTCTTTCTCACTTATCTCATTCAAGACTAAATCAGTTTTTAAGATCTGGCCAAAAGTTCTGCATGCATGTCATATCACTAAAACTAACGGGAAAAGAACTAAGCATGGAATGACACAAAAGGAAAAATTGTATTTCATTGAGTAAAAAATAAGACAAACAACCTAAAATCCGAGTTACACTCCTAAAATAACCCGGCTAATGAAAATAACAACAAAACAGACCGACAAGACTCACACAAACAGAACAGAGGGATAGAAGGGTTTGACTCAGTAAAACAAATAAAATCTGGATCACAACCCTGAAATAACCCAGATAACAGAAAGAAACATCAAAACAAGCTACCAAGGAACCTTCCTCGCGAGGAGGGAATGACTTTTCAATTGCTAAGCTTGATATTTAGCCCAAAATTTGCTCATCAGAATCAGCAAGGCCTTCTCCAATTTCAAAATCATTAACTTCAGTCAGCAAGTTTCCGAGAGGATTCTCATACCCCCTGTCACCATGCATCTTCCCCACAAAGTGTGCATCATCATGTGCAGGTAAAGGATTCTGCGTGATATTCTGGGTGTCACTGTCTTGGATCACAATCAGATTTTCCTAGATCATCCTTTCTATTTCTCTTTTCAAATCCCGACAGGTTTCAACATCGTGCCCCTGGGCATTGGAATGGTATTCACACCTTTTAGAAGGGTCAAATCTTCTTGCACGTGGATCCACATAATTTGGAGGAATAGGTGAAATCATGTCATAATGCTTTAATTTCTCAAACAAGCTTGCATATGACTCTCCTATTAGTGTAAAATTATCTTTCAACCTTTGTCCTCCTCTATACCCCTTGCTTGGATGCGAGTTGTAGGGAATTTGAAAATTTTCTGGAGGCTGGTAGAGATTTTTCGATGCTGGTGCTCGCTTTCTGGGGTGTCTTGGTGACTGGATAACATACTCAAGTGGAGCAAAAGAGTATTGTGGGTTTTGAGGTGGATAGTAGTGCTAAGAGGAGTCACGGGAAACCCGATGAAGCTGCTTATACCTTTTGAGATGTTCTCCTAGGACCTCTTCTCGATCCTGATGTTATCATGATTTCTTCATCAATATCATTCGTGTCACTAAAATTACCAGATTCAATTTGGACAGCTTGAGTTGCGGCTTTGAGAACTGCTTGGCTTATCATTTTGCCTGTCTTAAGACCATTCTCAACCATTTCTCCCATTTTGATTGCTTCCAAGAAGGATTTGCCAACTGCGGACATCATGTTTTGAAAATAGTCTGGCTCTTGATCTTGAAGGAAGACAGTGATTAGATCGTGATCATCCATGGGTGGCTTAACTCTAGCCGCTTGCTCTCTCCATTTAATGGCATATTCCCTGAAACTTTCAGTTGGTTTCTTCTTCAGATTGGAAAGTGAATTGCGGTCTGGGGCAATGTCGATGTTGTATTGGAACTGTTTGACAAAGGCCTGGGCCATGTCATCCCAGACATACCAGTGAGATGTGTCTTAAGCAGTAAACCATTCAGAGGCTATCCCCGTAAGGCTTTCCCCAAAATAAGCCATTAGCAATTCTTCATTTCTTCCTGCACCTCTTAGCTGATTGCAATACCTTTTCAGATGGGCTATGGGGTCTCCATGTACATCATACTTTTCAAATTTGGGGGTCTTGAAACCAGGTGGAAAGTGGACATCGGGGAACATACATAGATCTTTGAAGGCAATTCTCTTTTGACCTGCCAACCCTCGCATGTTTTTCAACTGTTGTTCTAAGCTTTTCACTCTTTGGGTCATTTCTTCTTGTGCCATCTTTCGGGGCAGGCTTCTAAATCTTTGCAGGAAGATCAAATAGGTACGATTGGTACTCAGGAGAATGGTATTGTTCTTGATGTGTAGCAAATTATGATTCATGACTTTTCTTATGTACCGTTGTTGGCTGTGGGATAGTGAAGACGGGCATAACAGTAGCGGTTGTCTGATTGGTTGTCAATGGCACACTTTGGGAGCACGTAACAGAAGTTCAACAGTAGTTGTGCAGTTGGGATAAGGATTGAACCCAGGTGGATAGGATTTCTCAGGTAATGAAGCCGGAACGGCAATATTCGAGATGGGCGTGAACTCTGGGAAACCATGAGAAGAAAACGGCGGTCCTTGGCCATTGGCCCATGCTTGACACATTTCAGCCATTTTCTGTTTCAGTATTCTATTTTCCTCAACCACAGTGGACTCTTGTTGAACCCTCCGACCCCGAGTCTCACAATCACTCGTAACAGCTTCGATGCCCGTTGTCATTGGCATTCTCTCTTGGACCTTGTGAATTGTGTTGCAGCTTACCACAAACCGACCACCTCAAACTTTCTTCACAATTCGAAACAAAAAACATGTTAGAGGGGACTCAATCGGTCCTTATTATCATTCTTTCTTTTTCTTTTTTTTCTCTTCTTTTTTTCACTTTCTTTTTTCTCTCTCTTTTTAACTTTTTTATGGTTGTGATCGAATCCGATGGAGATTGCCTACGTATCATGACGCCGTATGAATCAGATCTTGCGTAGTTCGGGAAGATTAGGAATAAAGTAAATAACCTACCTAACTCTTTTGTTTTTTTTTTTTTTTGAATTTCCGAAGGACTTTTAAAGAAGAAAGAAAAAAAAAAAAAAAAAAATTTCTTTTGGATTTCGCTTTTTTTTTTTTTTGGAACATCGAGAGAAATACTTCTAAAGAACAAAGGATTTTTGAATTTTGGACTTTTACTTTGAATTTATGAAAAGAATATATTTTGAATCTTGAGTTTACTTTTTTATTTTCGAAAGAAAAACTTCTAAAGAAGAATGAAAATATTTTTTTTTGGATTTTAGAAGAAATTAAAAGAAAAATATTTTTGAATTTTTAAAATTTTGGGTCTCAATGAAAGGCTTTTCTAAAGAAGAAAGTAAAGAAAAATATTTTTGATTGATTTTTTATTTATAAATTTTGGTCTAAAAGAAAGACTTTCTACAGAAAATATTTGTTTTTTGGGATTGTAATTTGATTTGTCTTCTTCTTTCTTTTTTAATGAAAGACTTCTACGAAGAAAATATTTTTTTGGTTTTTTTTTTTAAAAAGAAAATTCTTATTACTTTATTTGAAATTTTCTAAAAAAGACTTCTAACGAAGGAATTAAAGGAAAATATTTTTGAATTTTTTAAAAATATGGGGCCGGAACCGATGAGGTTTGCCTACGTATCTCACATCCGTGAGAATCAGACCCGCGTAGTTCTGCCCGTTTTGACAGAACAGAGGAAACATGCCTTTTGAAATCATTGCCTTGTTTTCTTTCTCTTCTTTTTTTTTTCAAAATGTTGGCAAAGTTTCGAAATTTTTCAAATACCTAACTCTCACTCTTTTTTTGATTTTTTTTTTCTCTCTTTTTTTTTATTTTCTTCCCCTATTCTAGAAACCAGTCCACACGCAAACCGCAGAAAATAAATACGCAAGTAGCACGTAAGATGCATCAGGATGGTCTTTTAAATTGGGTACACCTGTCCTAGACGAACTCAACCCTTGTGTTGAGTCCCCTAAGTCAAATGCACGTGATGCAAACAAGCGTTCCTACTAGGGATACGGCATGAGGCTATGTTATTCTAGGTTTAAACCCTGGGTGTATTGTTCTAGACCTGGCTTACCCGAGCGGACAACTCGAGCCGAGGGGGGACAGCGTACCGGTAACCAAAAGATCATCCGGCTTTGCAACTTGTCCGATCCTCGTTCTAAATTAGGGATATGACACTAACAGAAAGAAGNGGGGGAGGGGGGGCAGCGTACCGATAATCAAAAGATCATCCGGCTTTGCAACTTGTCCGATCCTCGTTCTAAATTAGGGATATGACACTAACAGAAAAGAAGTCACGCCAGCGTGCACTTCCCCGAAGATTTAGAAGACTCAGAGAGAAGAAGGGTTTCGTAACAGTTTATATATTGTTCACATAATATCAAAGCGGTAAAAATCGGCACTTAGCACATTAGGCTCAAACACGTAAAAATCAGACAATCATGAAAGCCAATAATAACAGTTATTTTAAGCTCGAATTCTGAACCCTGAACCAGAAGTTCAGGTTCTTGATCCCCAGCAGAGTCGCCAGAGCTGTCACACCTCCTTTTTCCTCCCGGTAAGGACAGATAAGGGAGTTTTTCCAATTTAAGTGACATTATTCGAATTCGGGACTATTTATTAATCAGAGTCGCCACTTGGGATAATTTATGGTGTCCCAAGTCACCGGTTTATTAAAATCCCAAATCGAGGAAGAAATTACTTTGTTTAAAGTCTGCGAAAACCAGAAGACCGGGTAAGGAATTCTGTTAACCCGGGAGAAGGTGTTAGGCATTTTCGGATTCCGTGGTTTTAGCACGGTCTCTCAACTATTATTGATTGGCTTAATTACCTGATTAATTATGTATTTTAAACCTACTTGTGCATTTGTAACTTTTTAACCGCTTTTAATTATTTGTGGAATTATTTTTTGAACAAGTCGCGATGTCGCGCACTCGATTGTTTTGTACACATTGCGAATCGTGTCACGGGAATCGTACCCACGATCTACAACATGTGTATTTTTATTATTGTTTGAAGTTGTGGTCGAGTCACGCCAGCGTGCACTCTAATAGGATTTAGAGTATCATGACTATGTCACGGGACCCGTACCCATAGTCACAATAAAATATATATTTTTAACTGTTTGATGGTCGAGTCACGCCAGCGTGCACTCGAATTTTTGGGATTACGTATCATGACTATGACACGGGACCGTACCCATAGTCACTATAATTTATTATTAATCGCTTCTAAAACAAACTACAAAGGTTTATAATTTAGATTTCCTACATTTGAGACTAATTGAGGAAATATGCACCAACTATGCAATTTATCACCTATATTGTAGCAACTATCATTATATGAAAGCCACTGGAAAATCTTGGATTAGCACAGGCTATGAAATGTGGGAGCGTACTTCATTTCTATATTTCAAGCATGGAATAAAAGTTTCGAAGTGCCAATCTTTCGCAAAGTAAGAAATGAAAAGTGCAGTTAGCTTAATCAACAAGGAGATTATCCAATAAACACCACATTTGAATCGATTTGCTTGTCAGAAGTTCAACCATTAGCCTCTACATTTCAAGTACCCAAAAGACTAGCAAAAACGGCAATAAACTCGATTTATCCAATATTTACTTCATGATAAAGCTAGTAACAAAATCTGGTTTTAGAAAGAACAATTTAACATTAATCAAATGCAACAAGAATAAAATCAGAAATTGAATGATGAACCAAAATTCAGTATTGAACCTTTTCAGAAGCCAAACTTCTTCAAGAAATCTTTTACTAGCAATCAACTTTGAACCCAATAGCGGAAATCATAAATCGTAAAGCAACAGTGGTGAGAAGTGACTCACGTTTTTTATCGGGACTTTGGACGACGAAAACGGCGAACAAATTTCACACGGGGGCCTCACTGTTTGGTGATGAAATTACAGCAGTAGAAGTAAGCCACCAACAACGTTATGCTCAAATTCCGGAAACAAACTCTAAACTCCAAGGAAAATGCCTAATACGAATTCGTCTTTGGCTTTGCCGTTCAGTTCATCCAATCGCCGCCAATAGTAGATTTAGATGAAAGCTTCAGGTGGTTTATTGGCCGCTGGGATATGACTATGGGTGGGTGCTGTTTTTGAAGAGAGATGCGTGGGTGGCGGAGATCGGGGATTTTTAGGTGAGGTCGATGGAGAAAGGCCTCTCCTTTGATTGATTATTGTGTGTTACCTCTAATGGTTGTCGTGTGTGTGTGAAGATGGCCTTTTAGGGTTAGTATTTAGGGTAGTGGGTATGGGCTAAGGGGTTATTTGGGCCAAGACGTTAATGGGCTAGGTCCGAATTGGGCTAAAAAAGTAGAATATATTTATAAAATATAGAAATCACTCTTAATTAATTAACATACACTATTAAAATAAAATTATATATTAAAAGTGAAACTATTTTTTGTATTTTTCAAGATTATATATAAAAATAAAATCCTAGTAAATTAGTATGACCACAAAACATTAATGAAACTATTTTTTGTAATTTTCGTTTTTGTGCTAAAATAAAGTAAAAGAGTCAAAACTAGTTAAAATAGAAATATTAGACCTAAACTAAGTATTTAAACACTAAAAAGTATAAAATCTCGGGAAGGGTCAAAAATTACATGTCTACAGCCGTAGTCCTCAGTTGTCTTTTCAAGGTATTCCTCTCTTCCTCTAAGGCGTCCATATCAATTCTTAAGCTATCATATTGTGCCTTTAGATTACCAAAATCAGCCTGCAATTGTCTTGTCTCCTGATCCGAATTCGAGATCCTCTTCATAAGCTCTATACCAATAAGATTGATCTACAAGAAACAAATCAATTAGATATGGTAAACTATTTAGAAAAATTCATATGAAAAATGAATTACACCATACCTTTAAGGAGGTATGCACCACTTCATTGGCCCATGTAAGAGTTGTGTGGCTGGCTAGCTTAGTTTTCTCCGTGGGACCTATCAAAGGTTTCAGCCACACCTCAGGCTCGCCCGTTTTCTTGAAAAGACTTCCTTCAGCTGGAACCTCTATCATCACCCTCCGCATCTCCCTGCTGGAAGACCCTACTTCCCTAATGGAAGGCACGGAAGCAGGCACAGAGGGTTGGGGAACTGAAGAAGTCGCAGGAAAAATAGCAGGCATGGAATATTGAAGAATTGAGGAAACCGCAGGTAAAGATACGGCAGAAACTGTAATAGCTAAAGGAGCGGAAGAAACAGGAGGATCCAATGAAACATCTTCTCTTAAAGAGTCAGGAAAAACAGTAGCTAAAGGAACATAATCAGAAGCAAGATCAAAACCTTAATGGACCAAGTACTCAATAGAATCATGAACAGGGGATTGTGAAATATTTTCAAAGGTTGAGGGTCTAACTGCAGACACGGGAGGCAAATTCATGGGTGTAGACTCATCGTCCAAAATCACCTGCCTTCTCCGTGACCTGTGCACCAAAGCACCCTCCTTTTCTTCTTCTTCTTCTTCAGAACGAGACTCACCAACCTTCCTCTTCGAGGAAGATGAACTAACGATAATCTCCTGGGCCTGAGCCAGAGACATCTTTGGAACAGACGAAGTAGATATCCCACGGGCAGAAAACCCTATCCAAAAAGGGAAGATTAAGCGAGAATAAAAGAAGGCTCGAGTAAGAAAAGAAGTAAAAAACTTCACTTACCGTGGGTCTTTACATGCCAACCGTACTTCTTAGCGAAGTACTTCCAAGATCTTTCTTCTAATGGAGCGACAAAGAACAATTTTTCTACCCAGTCACGGATACCGGAGACATTCTCAACGGTACCCATGATTGCTAAAAAAGAAGAAATAGATATGATGTTAGTGAAACATCTCAAATCAAATAAAAGAAAAACAAATGCGAACTAATAATGTACTTACGTGCACGATTCCACTTCTCAAGGAAGGGAAGATTCTCTTCACCCATTAAACCAGCAGTGGGAACAGCGACATACCGGAGGTACCAAGCTCTGTCCTTGTCATCATCAGGGGTTACCAACACTCTCTTACTTTGAGCAGCCAGAGTAAAAACCCCTTGACGAAATAGGACAGGAGAGTAAAGATGAATAAGATGGTTGAAAGTAAAAGGAATTGAGGCTAAAGAAGCTAAACTTCTAAGACACACGACCACTCGCCACACAAGCGGACCAACTTGTCCCAAACAAATATTGAAGAAACGACAGAATTCAATTATGACTGGGTCAATGGGAGGTCTAAACCCTAGTGTAAAAGGATACGTATAAACAAAAGAATAACCCGTCTTATAAGACGTTATTCTTTGATTACCGTTTGGAACATAAACAGGGAAATTAGACCTCCAAGAACACTCCCTACGAACCAGGGAGACATGGCCCTCAGTAATAAGGGTTGGATACCTCTCAACACTGTCTAAAGAAGAAGATTGGTCTACAAGAACCAGGTTTTCTCTAGTAAAGACAAATTATGCGGGAATAATTTCATCAACTTTGGGTTCACGAAGATGATCGTCTTTACTTCTAGATGAAGAATGAGAAGACCTAGACCTAGGAGAAACTAAAGACCTAGCGGAAGGAGGAAAAATTATCTGAGAGGAAGAAGAACCTCTAGAAGGAATGAATCCTAAACTCCTTAATCCACCGCCTCTCCAACTCCTAGTTGGAGCAGAAGAAAGTGTTAAGTTTTCCACATCTATTATTCTTTTGGGCTGATTTGATGAAGACATATTTACAAAGGCAATCGAAAATTCTTTACAAATAAAGGAGACAAGTTATAAATGACTATCCACTTACCAAATATTAATCAATAAATATATGGTAAGTGGGGGGACTATCTGTATTGGTAAAAAAGAGTCTCACACATAATTTGACTCTTGACGACTCAGCCATCTATGTGGACACAGGAAAACATGACAACTGGATGTGATTCTTTGAAGAGGTATGAAACAAAGAGGAACGATTCAATAAACCCTCGAGCTCATCAGCCACGGGGAACTCACTCTAATCAAAGACAAGGAAGAGACACGGTCAGAATGAATCCGAACAGAGTTACGGACAAATTTAGGAATCCCCAATAAATAGCCCAGACGTTATGTAACCTTCACATAACAGTTACGATTACCCTTTGTAACGCCTCGTTAATATAATAATTAGTCATTAATGAGGCGATTATTTCAAGAATCAAACGTTATATTAAGAAACCTCCTATATAAAGGAAGGAGATATAACTTGTAACATCAGCTGAACTTGGAATACAATCTACTTTGCTTTTCTATATTTCTGCAATATTATCTATTACTCGTTTTTCTTTATTTAGTACTATTTCCTTGATTATCAGTAACCCGTGTTTATCCTAAAAATAGCTTTGGTCAAAGGATCTAATTCTTTGGTTAAACAAGGCACTCAGCCCATTTCCATTCTGCCATATCGTATAGCCCCGCCAGAGCTGAAGGAGTTGAAGGATCAGTTGCAGGATTTGTTGGATAAAGGCTTTATTTGGCCTAGTGTTTCTCCTTGGTGTGCCCTATTGTTGTTTGTTAAGAAGAAAGATGGCTCAATGAGAATGTGTATTGACTATCGGCAATTGAACAAGGTTACTATTAAGAATAAGTATCTTTTGCCGAGGATTGATGATTTATTCGACCAGCTTCAGGGCGCCATAGTGTTTTCCAAGATTTATTTGAGATCTGGCTACCATCAATTGAGGATTAGGGCGCATGATGTCCCTAAGACAGCTTTTCGCACTCGGTACGGGAATTATGAGTTCTTGGTGATGTCATTTGGGTTGACAAATGCCCCCGCTGCTTTTATGGAGTTGATGAACCGAGTGTTCAGGCCCTATTTGGACTCGTTCGTGATTGTTTTCATTGATGATATTTTGATTCACTCCCATAGCCGAGAGGAGCATGAGCAGCACCTTTGAGTCGTCCTCCACACTCTGAGGGATAGTCAGTTGTATGCCAAGTTTTCTAAGTGTGAGTTCTTGTTGAGTTTGGTAGCTTTTCTGAGCCATGTTGTGTCGGCAGAGGGTATTCAGGTGGATCCTAAGAAGATTTCAGCAGTCAGAGATTGGCCTAGACCTACCTCAGCTGCAGAGATTCGGAGTTTCTTGGGCTTAGAAAGTTATTATCGCCGCTTTGTGGAGGGCTTCTCATCTATCGCAGCCCCGATGACCAGGTTGACTCAGAATGGTGCCCAGTTCAGGTGGTCAGATGAGTGTGAGTCGAGCTTTCAGAAGCTCAAGACAACCTTGACCACGGCACCGGTGTTAGTTTTGCCCACGGGTTCAGGGCCATGTACCGTGTATTGTGATTCTTCACGGGTTGGACTTGGTGCAGTGTTGATGTAGGATGGCAAGGTTATAGCTAATGCTTCACGTCAGTTGAAGGTTCACGAGAATAACTATCTAGTCCATGATTTAGAGTTAGCAGTCATCGTTCATGCGTTAAAGATTTGGAGGCATTATCTGTATGGGGTGCCATATGACGCACAGGGTTATAGAGGTCTGGGGGGTCAGGGTAGCTTAAGCTTGTGCGAACGCACCAAATAGGATGTGAACGTGGAAGGTTATTTGGTAACTACTGTGCGAACGTGTAGCTATGGTCGCGAACGCACAACATTAGAGAGGGCATGTGGGATGGGTATAAAATACCTTGTGCGAACGCGGCCCCACAACTGCAAACGCATAGGTCTGTGTAGTAAACCTTCGCGAACGCGGCCGGGGGCCCGTGAACGCAGAGAGTAATTTTGCCTTGCTATTTTTAAATGTCCAAAATAGAACACTTATACGGGATTCCTCCATGTTTTCATAAACCCCTTCTTCTCCAAAGCTCCTAGTCTATTTTTGAAGTATTTCCCCACCATAACCTCTTAGGTAAGTAATCTTCAACTTGTTTCCTTCCATTTTTCATCAACATCTATTGGATTCTAGGCCAAAAAACATGAAATTAAAGGTAGAAAATTAGGGTTTTGGGTAGAGTTAGGGCTTTTGATTATTTGGGAATTTGACCTCGTTTTGGGGTCGGATTTCAAAACAAATTATATACTCGGGCTCGTGGGGGAATGGGTGATCGGGTTTTGGTCCGAACCTCGTGTTTTGACCAAGCGGGCCCGGGGTTGAATTTTGGAATTTTGGGAAGAATTTTGGAAATTCTATAATTAAGCTTTGGAATTGAATTGTTAAGCAATTATTGATGTTATTTAATCAATTATGTCTAGATATGATTGTTTTGGAGTCAGGTTCGAAAGGAAAAGCGGTGCTAGAGGCCTAATTAGGATACGTGGAGTCGAGGTAAGTGTTTGGCCTAACTTTAGCTTGAGGGAATAGGTATCTAGTCTTATTTGCTACGTGTTTAGATCATGTTCAATGTATAGGTGAGGTGACGAGTACCTATATGTTGTTATCAAGCATGATCGTGAGTCGAATATTATGAATTCTTTAATTTACATTGATAATTGTTGTTTTATGGATTAAATCTCAATTTGTGGTTAATCATTTGGTGGAGATTCTTGGTTGTGTTTACCGTGAAGTTGTTGATCAGTCGAGGAATATTTTGTGTAGTTATACACCTGTGTAGGATTGGTTATAGTTGTGTCCCTTGCCGAGACGATAGTATTTTTGCTGAGTATTTCTGTGCCTTAAAGGGTTCTTATCGTTGATTTTTCCTGTCAAATTGTTGTATTGTTATCTATTATAGCACGAGGGGACTTTCTGTGCCGTGTTGATCGTTTATTTATGCACGAGGGTACATTCTGTGTCGTGTTGTTATTTATTATGCACGAGGGGACATTTCGTGCCGTGTTGATCATTTATTTATGCACGAGGGGACATTCCGTGCCGTGTTGTTATTTATTATGCACGAGGGGACATTCCGTGCCGTGTTGTTATCTATGTATGCACAATGGGATATTTCCTGCCGTGTTACTGATATTATGCACGATGGGACATTCTGTGCCGTGTTGTTGTGATATTATAGCACGAGGGGACATGCCGTGCCGTTTCTGTTTATCTATTTGTTCAGAATTATTAATTCTTGTTGTTATTTGATTACTTCAGTTGTTATCTCGTTCTGTCATTTCAGTGCTGCTGCCCCTTTTCCCCAGCATGTTATCCCCGTTTTTGTGCTTAACTGTTCATTTCTTCTCGTTACTTCTTGATTATATTATTAAACTGCACAGGTATTTGTTATATGTCGTGTCCTAGCCTCGTCACTACTTCGCCGAGGTTAGGCTCGGCAAATACTTAGTACATGGGTCGGTTGTACTGATGCTACACCTGCACTTCATTATGTTGTGCAGATTACGATACCGGACCCGGTGGGCATTGAGCGAGGGAGTATCCTTCAGTCCACAGGCGACACCGAGGTAGTCCTGCAGGCGTCCGCAGATCCTGGTGTCACCTACTTTATCTCTCTTTCCTATCTTTTAATGTATTTCCGAGACAGTAGCTCTTTGTTTATTCAGACTTATATTTGTAGTAAATCTTAGAAAGTCCGTGAAAGTTGTGACACCAGATTTTGGGGAGATTATTATAGACGATTTGTGTAATACTGTTTAATCAAACTGTTAGATTTCACTCTTCCGCACTTTGCTTCTAATTGTTCTTGTATATCACTATTAATTTCTAAGTAGTAAAGGAATAGATTGGAGTGACTGGTAACGTTGGCATGTCTAGCGGCTTAAACGTTAGACGCCATCACGGTCCCGGCAGTAGGATTTCGGATCGTGACAATTTGTATTATCATTAGTTGGATTAACTTCAGGAGCAGGACTAGTGGGTGTATTGTCATCCATCGCGCTTGATCAAAATCTATTTCCTCCTCGTCATTTTAATCAATAGTTGGATTAGAATAAAGAGCATTCATTAATTCATGGTCTAATTATTCACTAGTTCTAACATTATGGAAAACTTGACTCTCAGTAAATTGTAATAAACTATTATCTCTATCAAGAATAGCAGGTGTAGGACGGGTATGGGGTTTGGGTCAGGGAGCCGGGGGAAGTGAAGGAGGAACAGATTGGCCGCTAGATTCGCCAATCTTGGATTTTCCCTTATTTTTACCAAAAAGCTTTTTTTAGGAAGCCAAATTAATCAAATAACATAAAATAAATAAAACAAACAAAACTATAATATTAAAAATTAAGAGTTGGAACGAGTTTACTGAATTGATGAACAACTTGTTGGAAATTGATTATCGTTGAAGACTTGAAGACTTCAATTCACTCACTTCACAATTTTTTCACAAATTGTAACAATAAAGTATGCAATAGTAGCAATTATAGAAGAAAATTAGAGAGAGATTGATAATTTTGTGAGAATAATGAAAGAATGAGGGGGTATTTATAGTTGAAAATAGGGAAAAAGTGTAATTATATAAAGTTTGGGGTTAACACAAAGTTGGGGGGGGGGTTTAAATGCTATTTTAGCAGACCAAACGACTTGTATTTAAATGCCCAAACGGGCAGATATGTTTTTAATTTTCTGACCTTTGGGACCATTTAGGCCCGCCAAGGACCGGTTCGGTTCCGATCTCAAACGGTCCTGGTCTTGCGGTCTTTTTGTGAAGGATCGGCCCACCCTCACGGTCCCGGTCCTAATCGTTTAAAGCCCGTTTAGGCAGAAACCCATATAGTTTGTGGTACTGGGCCGGTCCCAAGCCTGGACTGGCCTACATGCCACCCTTACTCCGAATCGATGTTCAAAACTCAAAAATTCAATATATGAAACTTTGAAAAAAAAACAATTTTCACTTTATAATTCCTAATCCAATTACCAAAAACGAAAATAGATTCACAAAATATAACCAAAACCAAATAAAGAACACTTATCCCAATTCATATGGTGAAAATTGCCTCAAACCTTGCCCAAATCCGAGCTCCCCAACTCAAAATATGACCAAATGAACAAGCCCTCGAATTAAGTATTTTTTTACTCAGTTGTTCTGCCTCATTTCGTGTGTCAAACGATCCTGAAACTCGCTTTTGATACCTCTAATGGATTCCTTGTGAAACCTCAGTCAAGTTAGGCTTTTGAATCACCCAATTTGGCCTTAAACAAGGGAGATATGATGTTTTGAAGTATAAATGAAGTTTGGAAATTTAAGGGATAAAAAAATAACATTTTCGTAATTATTTTACACTAGCAAATTAGCAATGAAAGAATTTCCATTTTAGCACCAAAAGCTCATTCGGAACCTCCCGGGCACAAACCATATATGTTTTTCAATTATAAAATACGCTAACATGCTCGCGCACTCAAAATACCTAAAAGAGGTCATCTTTACCCGATATTGACCATGGTCAAACTCCAAATCCTTAACTTAACTAGTTTCTCAATCAATGATCCAAAACACATCCGAGCCCCTCGGGACCCCATTCAATCATATCAACAGCTCTTAAAACACGATACTAACTAATTCGAAGCTTCAAATCACATCAAACAACATAAAACCACGAATTGTACCTCAAATAAAACTTAATAAACTTTTGAACTTTCAACTTCCAAAACTCGCACTGAAACATATCAAATCAACTCGGAATGAACTCAAATTTTGAACACAAGTCCCAAATAAGATAACAAAGCTATTCTAATTCCCGGAACCATAGTTTGAATCTGATATACACAAAGTCAACTTCCAGTCAAACTTATGAACTTTCCAAGCCTTCAAATTTCCAACTTTCACCAATTAATGTTGAATCCTTCTACAGAAATCCAAATGAAAATCCAGGCACACGCCCGAGTCAAAATTCACCACCCAGGCCTAACGGAACCATCAAAACTCCATTCCATAGTCAAATTCACAAAAGTCAAACTTGGTCTACTCTTCCAACTTAAAGCTTAAATCATGAAATTCATTCTTCCAAACCGATTTTGAATAACCTGAAAACCAAACCCGACGATTCATATAAGTCATAATACACCATACGGATCTACTCAAGCCCTCAAACTAATAAGCTAAGTGGAAATACTCAGAGCGAGCGGTCGTGTCGTTACATCAGCCACACAATGAACCCAAAATCCTTAGACACCACAATTACATCCTTCAACCCATTAGAACCACTATTGAGAGTCACCCACTCGGACATGGTGCTGAATATAATCAAGCTCCATCGTCCAATTAGCACATGAACATTCCCAAAGAAGCAACCAGATTTATTCTTTTCCTTGTACATCACATCCACAATAAGCATAAACTCCCAGACTTCCAAAAACCTGCACCTGAGTCGACAGAGCAAAATACAACACACATTCACCAAGTTCTTTACTCGAATTACCCTGATGTTTTCTTTTATTAGTCATAAATAATCCACTAATGCACCGATAAACAAAACTCACTCAAACATACAACCACGTGATCCAATCATAGACAGTGGGCTCCCTCACTTAGATTTAAGCTACCATCACATAATGTAGAACCCACAAAGATTCTTCCTTCTCAATCACAATGATCTCTCACTATTAACCCGCCAAATTTCTCGAAATCTCTTATAAAACTTTTCATGAACATGATGAATCATCATCCATAATCGCATATTCGACCTTATGTTGAGTAGTAAGTAGAACTATTCGTAGAAACTTCATCAAAATCATGCAACCGCAAACCTGCCCACAACCTACATGTGGAATTCCATCCCGACATCTTCCAACGACACTGCACTGGGTACCCCTACTATGAAATCAGTAAACCCTCCTGAGCTCATGCTCGTTCATTGGTTGTAAAAGTTTGTGCATTCCTCATTGATATCAACTGAAAGTCCGACAACACATTCCAAACTCGAAGTCACGTTGCATCCTAAAAACGATAATCAAGTTTTCACACCCTTCTTCATTTCAAGCAAACTCCTCTCTATCATATTCAATCTTCCTCAGTACAGTAGCCACCATCCCAAATAAAATCCGCAAACCTAGTCACTTTTTACCATGATTCCCGAATCGCTCTAAACTTTCTCAAGGCATGTGGCAATCCTACCACCAAATCCATATGCTACTCTACCACTCCCACTTCGGTTAGACCATCTCCTTTAAGAAACTTCTCGACCTCTGATTTTCATACTTGACATGCTAGCAATTCAACCACTGCGAGTCACTTCCACCATGTCCTTCCCCATCCTTCGCTACCCAAATGTTGTCTCAAATCAAAATCCATCTTTGTAGCACCTTATCTAATTAATTTCTACCAACTTTAAGCCTCTTCGAAGATCATCTTTCTCGAGCCATCAATATTAGAAACACCGATTCGATTTTGAAACAACAGCTTCTCAGGAACTATTTCACAATACCTTGCCCCGAAGGCATGCCCTAGAAGACCATAACGCCATTGCGTTCAAACAAAGACGACAACACCACATCACAAATGATAATTCCACCACGCTAAAAAATATCAAGTCTCATTACTTCCTCAAACAAAGCCTGAAAATCCATAGTTTGATCGCCTTTCCTCCGTTGGAATCAAATGTCGAACCCTTAAACCATGCACTGACAAATCCTATTTTCGAGTCATTCACTGCCTCGACATATAAAGAACCACCCTACCATTGCACCAGCATTGTGGGATAACAAGGCATGAACATCATGATAGTCTGTGCATAGCCTTGATACCATAGGAAATACAAATGCTGGGCTAAAATGAGAGAACATCCTTCTGCAAGGGGACGATAATAGCCTGCCCAAATACGCGGGGAGAAACATCCTGCACCACGCATGTAGTACCACTACAACTCCTCGATTTCCAACTGATAACAAGCGCTCCTCAGCATAAAATTTAGTATGAAGAAAATGAAGGCATAAGCTCTAATGGAATCAAATCACACATAGAGGAATCAAGAAGGGAAGTGTTCCTAACAATCATGTAGCCTCTCAAATATAAGTAAAGACGTCTCGGTATCGATCCGCAAGACTCTACTAGACTTGCTCATGACTCATGAGACCCAAGTGAACCTAACACTCTAATACCAAGCATTCATGACCCAAAACCCACTATAGGTCGTGAGGGCGCCCAACGTTGCCGGTAGGCAAGCCAACAGTGAACTATCCATGTATTTATTCTTTTTAATAATTTAAAATAGTTGATTTTTATTTATTACGTAAATGAGAAGTGCAAAATTATTGTCACGACCCAAACTACCAAGTCGTGATGGCGCCTATCTTGATACTAGGCCAGCCTACTCTGTACCAGATATAACACAATATCTCATTTTTAAAATAACTTTCAAGTCTTTTAACAATAAAACTTTCAAAAAGAAGAAATCTAAATCAAAGAAAAACTCGAAAATAAAGGCCCGACATCAGTTTTGACTAGTCATGAGCGTCTACAGTATCTGTCTAACAATATCAAGACTAATACAGTTCGGGATTTCACTAAAAATATCTATAGGAAGATAGGAGGGAGAAGAGAAGGGTTGCGATCGCCATGCAGCTACCTGGCTAACTCTAAATGATCCGCGACGGATGAAATCAACGCTCGCTAGTACATCTAGTAACACTTAGATCTGCATACAAGGTGCAGGGAGTAACGTGGGTATGCCAACTCAGTAAGTAACAACTATATATAAAGGTTGAGTGTAGTGACGAGCAGAAAAATCACATAAAGGTCACAATATAAAGTCTCAGTGAAACAACAAAGGCCAAATCAGTATCCAAATCAAAATGTCTCGTAAAACTCTAGTTTCAATGAAAATCACATAAAAATATTTTCAACAGTTTCAATAGTCTCAATATAAAAATAGAGTGAAAATAGTGATTTCATAAACAAGCCCCTCGGGAAAAATATCACTCATATACAGCCCCTAGGGCAAGCTCACAGTCACTCATGAACAGGCCCTCGGGCATACCTCACCATCACTCATATAGCCCCGCGGGCATACCTCACCATCACTCATGCCTCCCAATCACTCGTTGCTCGGCACTCGGCACTCGCACTCAGTAGGTACCTGCACTCACTGGGAGTGTACAGACTCCGGAGGGGCTCTTACAGTCCAAGCGTTGTATATCAAGCCAAATCATGGCATCAAATCACTCAGACCCTCGACCTCTCATAAACATACTACAGCGTGTAGCGTGATCCCATATCATATCCTCACATATCAGGCCCTCGGCCTCACTCAGTCATAAACCTCACGAGCTACTCGGTCATCTCAATAAAATCGGGGGACTTAGCCCAAAACAACTTTCGTAGATTTCAAAATAGAGTAATGAAACTGAATTAAACAGTAAATAGGAAAATCATGACTGAGGATAAGCTTTTAAATCAAAACAGTGTGAGGATAGTTATAAAATACCCCTGAGGGTCCAAACAGTACAGGCACAAGGCCCCAAACATGGCATGCAGCCTAAGTTATTAGAATCCTTTCTAAAACATATAACAAATTATACAGCTTAATCAAAATATGCAATTCTATAGTTGGTACGGGATGGACCGAGTCACAAATCCCTAATGGTGCACGCCCACACACCCGTCACCTAGCATGTGCGTCACCTCAATGTAGTGAAATAGTACAAAATATTGGGGTTTCATACCCTCAGGTCTAGATTTACAATCGTTACTTACCTCAAATTGAACAAAACTCTACTCCGCAATGCCCTTGCCGCTCGACTCGGCCACAAATCGCCCCGTATCTATCCAAAATCAGTATATTATCATTAATATATGCTAAAGGAACGAAGCCCACATAAAAATTATTCAATTAAACCACAAATCCCGAAACTGGCCAAACCCGACCCCCGGGCCCACGACTCGAAATCCAACAAAAATTATAAAACCAGAAACCTCTTTCACTCACGATTCCAACCATATCAAATTTACTCCGCTCTGATAAAAAAATCCCATTCAAAATCCCAAAAATCCAACTCAAGAATTCTTCCCCATTTTCCCCAATCTTCCACCTCAAATCACAAATTAAATGATGAAATTAAAGGCATAATAAAATATTTTAACAAAAATTAGATAGAAATCACACCCATTCCATATAGTAAAAATCGCATCAAAAATTGATTCAATTTGAGCTCCATAGCTCCGAATATGTCAAAAATGGTCGAAACCTCGATATATAGCTTTTGCCCAGGTATTTTCTCATCGCGATCGCAAAATATTCTCTGCAATCGCGAAGCACAACTTTTCTCAGCGCAAAATTTGCCCTTCGCGATAGCGGAAAAAGCTTTGCGATCGCGAAGAAAAAATGCCCAGCTCTTCCAGACAGCCTCTAGTATAATGGTCATAACCTCTTGTACAAAACTCAAAATAGCAATTGGTTTCACTTTTTAAAATATACACACCAAGAGCTACAATATTCGTTCTTTGATAATTTTCTAATTCTTTATAGATTAAGAGATATAAGGTGCCAAATTTAGCCCTAGGCAACACAGTGCGATTTCCAAACTCTTCCCGGACAGGCTGTAGTATATCAACCATAACTCTTTAGAAACAACTCCTAATGCAAAATGGTTTGATTTTCTGAAAACTAGACGCAAAGATCTACAACTTTTAATTTTGGATCATCTCAAATTCCTTATAGATTGCAAGATACAAGCTTCCAAAGTCGGGAAAGTGCAGCAGAATATTTCCTCTACGTGATCGCGAAAGGCCTTCAGCGATCGCGTTTCACTGGCCATTTTCTCTCATTTTACTCATTGCGATCGCGATCATTTCCCCGTGATCGCGTAGCACACTGCTGTGGCCAAAAACCAGCAGCTAAAAATGGCCTAGAAATGGTCTGAAACCACCCCGAAACTCACCCGATCCCCTCAGGACCCCGACCATCATACCAATACATCCCATAACATCATATAAACTTAGTCGAGCCTTCGAATCACTCAACACAACATCAAAAATACCAAATTACCCTCGAATTCAAGCCTAAGAACTTATAAACTTCCGAATTCTGCAAACGACGTCGAAACCTACCAATCCTCGTCCGAATAACCTCAAATTTTGCACACACGTCACAAATGACACTATGAACCTACTCCAACTTCTGGAATTCCTTTCCGACCTCGATATTTAATTTTCCACAGCCGATCGGAGATCGCCAAATTTCAAATTTTGCCAATTCAAGCCTAATTCTACCACTGACCTCCAAAACATTCCGAGCACAGTCTTATATCCAAAATCACCTAACGGAGCTATCCGAACCATAAAACCCTAATACGAGATCGTTTACTCATAAGTCAACTTTCGGGTCACTTTTCCAACTATATTTTCAAATTAAGAGACTAAGTGTCTCATTCCCTTCCAAAATCATTCTGAACCCGGACCAACCAACCCAAAGCAACATAATAAGACTGAACAACACATAGAGAAGCAGAAATAGGGGAAACGGGGCTATTACTCTCGGAACGACCGACCGGGTGGGTATAATTATAGTAAAGTAAAGCGTGAACTAATTAAAGAGCAAGATACTGGAAATAAATAAAAAAACATGAAGTGTCTACTAGCATATTCCGAAGATCCGGTGTCACTAGTGTATGAGCAACTAGTAGAATATACAGAACACTTATGCTACTGTCTGAAATGGGATAGATAGAAAGTAAATACAAAAGAGAGACTGCGGGTGCTGTAGAACGAACTCAGAGAGCATCACACCACTATGCCTCAAGATGACGGGGGTGCATGCCTGAATGATTGTCAGATGCACCTGCCTCATATCGTGCACGATTATCGCAAAAGTGTAGCATGAGTACATAAACAACATGTACCCAGTAAGTATCAAGTCTAACCTTGAAGAAGTAGTGACGAGGGGTCAACATCGAACTTACTATGGGCCACTAATATAAATATAGAAATTCTACATAGGCATGGAATACATGAATAATAAAAATGACACAATAACCAGCAATGAAAAAATTGTTCTTTAACTGATAGTCAATTTAAAAGTCCCAATTGACACATTCTAGCTTCAACAATTTCAGGCCATTAAATAAATTATAACCTCTCAAGTCACAAAAATAATATCAAGTGTATTCGGACTCCGTGTATTATCAAGCACGATTAATGTCGAGGTCGTACGGCCTGATCCAATATACTTTGTGTATTGTCGAGGGTCGAATGGCACGAACCATAGATGCATTTATTATATTGCCAGTGAAAACCTTAACTTCTTCCGGATTTTTGTGTCGGCTCTAAAACTAAAAAAATGTCTTCTCCTCCCACCTCGCCACCACCAGAACCACCGGATTTAAGCCTAATGCATATCGATGATACTTCAACTCACCCAACTCATCCTCCTCAATCCACCACAAACATAACCAACCCCTCCTCCTTTGCCCAAGCCCTACTATCTAGTAAAAACTTAAATTCATATACTACTACTTGCCACACCACCATCGATTTTTCTGATGAAGTTGACAACAACAACGATGATGACTCCCTCATCCCTATCACCACCACTGATAAAGCACGAGTGTACATGCCTTGGAAACACTCTGTCATTATTAAAGTCTTTGTTCAAAAAGTTGGACATCAAATACTCAAAACAAAGCTCACTCAACTTTGGAAACCTACTGAACCCCTACCTCTCATTGATTTGGGGTCAGACTTCTATCTCATCAAGTTCCAAAAAGAAGAAAATATGTTTACGGCACTACACGGAGGCCCTTGGTTCATCTACAATCACTTCCTATCAGTGAGGAAGTGGGAACCAAAATTCATTGCTTCATCCACCCAACTCACGTACTATGCCATCTGGATCAGACTACCGGAATTACCCACAGAATTTTACGATATTGAAATCCTACAAAGGGTGGGTACAAAAATTGGAAAACTCCTGAAGGTCGACACATGCACGTCCACCACCACTAGAGGTCGTTATGCTCAGATTTGTATCGAAGTACCACTAGAAAAAACACTCAAAACAGACGTTTTTATTGGTACCCATCGTCAACAAATCCTCTATGAAGGGTTAAATCTATTATGTACACTTTGTGGTCGCCTAGGTCACGTTGCACTCCACTGTCCCTTCCATGCAGCAATGCCAACTTCAATGCCACCAACCAACATTCCCCCCAATACTCATACCAACACAGCCACCACCCCTTCCATTGTGCAACCACAGCTGACTTCCCCTAAGGAAAATACCCAGTAATAGAAGGTGAATGGAAACTCGTCACCTTAAAGTCAAAACCCACCACAAACACCAATACTCATCACTCCAAACGTCCAGCACAGTACCCCCATACCATGCACACAATACGACCCCATTTCCCTAACCCCCAACCACAACACCTCGCGCCAGTAGAACCGTTAGGCCTGCCAACACACATTACGACACCCAACCCTGCGTCCCCACCTAAGTTAAAAGACTTTACTACCCCTCCAAAAAAAATTAATTCAACATACATGGACAATATAATGGAAATCGAAGACCCATCCCAGATGGGCCAAGAAAAAAATTAGTTGGACCCAGAAGTCAGTACTAGCCCAGTAACCCCTTCCTCTCTCAAATCTCTATGCACTGCCCAAAATACACCCAAGCCTACTAATAATCTGAAAATAACGCCCTCCACCTTTGGACAACAACACTCCAAATCAGCACCTACTACTCATTCAAGAAGCCAAACTACAATAATTTTACCACTCTCACACACAAGTAACGGCCAATCACAATCTCTGCGGCCCACTGCCAGCCCAACCCACCAACCTTCTTCATCACTAACCTACACCACCATTCAGCCCACCATCAATCACCCTACTAGCCCTAAACCACGTGACCTTGCCCTTAATCTTTCACCCCAATCCATTACAAAATCACATCAACCGAACTCTTCACCCTCTCATATAACTCCTCACCCCACGCCCTCATCATTAGCCCCTATAACTGATATTCTCCACCCAAGTAACGTACCAATTAATATACCACCTCCACTCCAAAATGAATTACCTTCCCATAAACACCCAACACAGGCGAACACTATCGTTCTCCAATTCTAATCTACTACACCAACCCATCACACTACACAACATACCAATGCAGAACCCCAACCACCGTCCCAGTCTACCACCACCAATCTATATCTCCCAGTTCCCACCAGTGCAAACCCACCCCTAGTCTTAGCTAGAGATGGGGCTACAAGATTATGCTCTCACATTCACGATGGAACTCGATCACCAGGATGCGATCATAGTAATTCAGAACCCCATGGACATAGCCCAGATAGTAACGGAGGGCATGCAAATGGGCATGAGCCTATACATCAAGTATCTATGGGCCATGCATCCTCTATCTCTCATGCACCAATACCAAGCCTCCCTGGCCCCAATTCCACCTCGGATTCCACCTTTCCACCCCTTCTCCACCTCCCTGAACCCCATGGACCTTCCCTCCTACCCAGCCTAACAGCCATGGAACCAATGTGTTCTATGGATCCAACCACGACAAATACTCACGACCCCAACACTACTACATGGTCAACTACACCCAACAGTCCCCCCAAAGCCACCTAACAGTCCTCCGTCAGCTCCACCATCTCCCAGTCAAGAAGGACTAGAGGAAATAGCAAGACTCGAAGTAACAGCAACAATCGCAAAAATGAGGGAAACTCAACCCATACTATGCTGGCTCAACGAGAACAAAACCTACACCCTCAAAGAACAGTACGCAAGAAAGGTCGTCATCAATTGCCCAAAGTAAATGACGAGTTGATCTCTCAACATCAGGGAAACACACGACCAGGGAGTAGGGAAATATGCCCTAGTGCTCATCCCAGCCATGCAACAGAATCTGGAGACAATACTGGAGGGAACAACTATTCCACAGTCTCAACATCCTCATAATCGTTCCATGCAGATGATCATCTGGAATTGCAGGAGAGCACAGTCCACCGACTTTCGCAGGAACTTTCGATCACTGCTCAATTATAATAAACTAGTCTTAGTGGCCCTACTGGAGACACATCTACAAGACCATGAACAGCTCAAAAATGACTTCAAATTTACAAATATGGCACAAGCATCATCGGTAGGACATTCGAGGGGAATGCACTACTATGGTGTAATGAAACAGTTCATCTTGATCAAGTTGCAGTTACTAACCAAGAACTCCACTCCATCGTTCAGGTAACCCCTAACCCTAAGCCCTGGTTATTGTCTATAATTTATGCATACAATGATTCATATTCACGTACACTGTTATGGGAAAATCTTAAAGCACTACATGATAGCCTTAAGGGACCCTGGTAGTAGGGGTGACTTTAATAAAATTACTAGAGCCAATGAAACATATGGTGCTAACTCTATTAACAATACTAGATGTGACAAATTTATAAAATGCCTAAATTATTGTCAAATAATTGATTTAGGGTATAGTGGAAGTAAATACACTTGGTCCAATAATAGGACCTTTAACAATAGAATATTAGAAAGACTAGACTGGCTTGTAGGAAATTACGAATGGATTAACATGTTTCCTGAAACTACAGTACGTCACCTACCACGTACCCATTCCGACCATTGCCCACTACTACTCACCTTAACAAAAACTACCCCTCCAAGGAAAAAGGTATTTCGTTTTGAAATAATGCGGTCTACTCACCCACAATTCATTCATCTTATTCGTAAACATTGGAATCAAAATGATCCTCTATTACATACTATAGAACAATTTACAAAAGATGCTCAAGAATGGAATGTTACCACTTTTGGAAACATTTTCCAGCGGAAAAAGGTCTTACTGGCCAGAATCCAAGGCATTCAAGCCTCACCACACTACCCTACCAGCTCATTTCTCCAAAACCTTGAGCCTGACCTCCTACAACAATATAATGATCTTTTAAAATTAGAAGAAGAATCTTGGAATCTCAAATCGCGCATTAACTAGCTTGAAGCTGGAGATGCCAATACCAAATTCTTCCACTTATCAGCACTTCATAGGCGACGGCGTAATCGTATCAATGCAATAAGTGGTGTAGTAGGGAACTGGATATATGAACCACAAGCCATCAGTTCCCACATCGAATCTTACTATACTAACCTCTTTCCACATCCCACACCACCTCTCAAACTCATTCCAACACTGCCTCGACATCACACTCACCACTGACGATAAAATAATATTCATGAAACCTTTACACATTACTAAAATAGTTAATGCAGTATTTTCCTTCCAAGCCATGAAAGCACTAGGACCCGTTGGATTACATCCTTATTTTTACCAACACTACTGGCGAACTATAAAAACATCCATTGTCTCTTACTGTCTCGAAGTCTTTAACAAAAAATCAATTCCTTCACAAGTAAATGAGACTTATCTATGCCTAATCCCCAAAGTCAGGCATCCCACTACGATCAACCAATATCGTCCAATTGGGCTATGTAACACCCTATACAAAGTCATCACAAAAATCATCGTTCATAGAATAAAACCTTTGCTTCATAAAATAGTTAGCCTAGAACAGTCTGCCTTCCTTACAAGAAGACTTGCCTCCGATAATGCTATAATTGTACAAGAAATCATAAATAGATTTAAAAATAAATCAAGGAAACATGCCAATTTCCTTTTAAAATTGGACCTTGAAAAGGCCTTTGATAAACTAGAATGGGCCTTTATTAAATACATTCTAATTTCTTTAATTTCCATAAAGTCTTAATTGACCTTATTATGTCATGCATAACTACTACCTCTATTTTCATATTAATTAATGGTAATCTTACCGCTTTCTTCAACCCCACACGAGGTATTCGACAAGGAGACCCTTTGTCACCATACCTTTTCATTTTATGCATAGAAATGTTATCTCGTAGCATTTCAACAGCAGTTGATTATAGACATTGGGTCTCTATTACCATCTCCTGTAACGGCCCAAAGCTATCACACCTTTTCTTCGCTAATGATATCACACTCACCTCCAAAATTACCCAGAGCAGTGTCCATTCCGTTATTGCAACACTTAACCAATTCACTCATTACTCCGGCCAAACTATCAATTACCATAAATCCAAAATATTCTTCTTTGTCAATACTTTAGCTACGGATAAAAAATTTGTTCTGACAACTTTTAACATGAAAGAAGGCACAACATTTGGGAAATACTTGGGATCCCCTATCTTTGTCAAAAAGGCTTCGGTAAAAGATTTCCAATACCTCCTAGACAATTTCAAAAATTGATTACAGGCTGGAAAACAACATTCTTTCCATGGCTGGTAGATCAATATTAATAAAATCAACTCTCAATACTCTTCTGAATCACATCATGTAATACATTCAACTACCCTCCAAAATAAAAACTTTTTTCGAACGATACCAGCGTAATTTCTTATGGGGTACCATGACACAATGGCGTAAACTCCATCTCATCAAATTGGCTACTATACAAACATCAAAATCCTATGGGGGATTGGGCATACAAAATATCTCCGCTAAAAACAGTGTCCATCTAGCTAGCCTTGCTTGGCAACTATTCCATTCACCCTCAACACTCTGGAGTTCAATATTAATCTCTGAATATTTAGGAAAAACATAAACATTTATCACATCCTACACCTGGAAGGCAATACTGCACGGTTGGAAATATTGCCAATATGGTTCTATATGGAACATCAAAACAGGCAAAAATATAAAATTTTGGACTGATCCATGGCTGGCACCCAACTTAACCCTTAGAAGTCTCATTCAAGAACCTCTAACACTCCACAAGCATCAATCCACCATTTCCAATTACTTATCTAACAACACAATCCACACAAATACATTATCTATGACTTTACCTACTGACATCCTATCACAAATTCATCAATAGTACATCCCCACATTGCAAAATCCATTGTCTCATGATCGATTAATATGAGGTCTCACCCATAACGTTGACTGCTCTATTAAATCAATGTATTCCGCCATCATGCACACTAGACAACCTTTGGAAACATTTACATGGATTTGGAAACTACCAATTCCTCCTAGACTCAAGCACTTCATCTAGCAACTAGGCCACAATAGATTGCCTACCAACACTAACTTAAACAAATTAAATATTTTTCCAACTACACTTTGTCCCTCGTGCCAAAGATATGAAGAGACAATTGACCATCTATTTTTACGCTGCCAAGTCGTCCAAGACTTATGGCATGAGCTTAACATCACCCATTCTATCCTCAATCTACCACCATTACACTTGAATCCACTAACTAACCTATCTAAACTATTAACCCTAGATTGTTATTCACCTTCCAACAAAACTCCTCATACCCTATTGCCTTTGGCATATCTGGAACAATCGTAACAAATTAATATTCGAATCCACACAACATACTCCCGACTTAGCACACATACTAAAACAAGCAACAGAATATTACTATCTCATCTATCAACAAAGGCACCACCAACTGTCAAAAACAATCCAAATTAAATGGCATCCACCGGACGAGGGCACATTCAAACTCAACACTGATGGTGCATGCATGGGCAGTAACGCACTAAAAGGATTTGGTGGAGTCTTCCGCAATTTCAAAGGTGAATGGATCACAGGTTATACTGGAAACAGAACACCCGGCACTCCCCTCAACATGGAACTATATGCTCTACTGGAAGGGCTGAAAATTGCAATAATAGAACACTTAACACCACGAAATCAACCTAGATGCAACAAAAGTTAATATCTGCACTCCATAATAATAATCATCTTTACTCATCCATCATTTATAAATGCATATACTTAATGCTACAACTGGGTAGACCCTTAGTCAAGCATGTGTATAGGGAGCAAAATTCGGTGGCTAACTAGCAAAACATGGCAGCACCATGGCACAGACCAACTCAACTATCCATTTTGACTACCCATCACTTTTTGGAAAGGGCACTTAGACATGATTAGCAGGCCAAGTGCCACAACATCTACTCATTTAGGCCAGCATTTTGAAACTTTTGCAAACTATGTAACGGACGCTCCCTGTACCATCTTTACTTAATAGAAATTAATCTTTGTTTGACCAAAAAATATTATTATATTGCCGAGGGGAAAATCGCGTTCCCTTAAGAGTAGAGAAGTTTACCACGCTCGCGGAAGTACTTGCGATGCGAGAGGACATGGATTTCTCAGAGTTATTATGTATTCCTCAGTTCTTCTAAAAATAAGAAATTTAAATTAAAAATCTGCAACTTTAAAATCCCTAGTCTTAGTTTTATTCAAGAAAATTAATATGCATAAAAAATACAGCAGTACAATTAAAGCATGATGTGGATATAAGACTACCCGAACATATCATGGAATATATCTACGCATAGACTCTCGTCACCTTGTGCGTATGTAGCTCCCCACACAAGTAATACACAACAAAGGTACACCTAAGGGGATGAGTTCCCTCTTACAAGGTTAGGCAAGAGAATACCTGATTCTCAAGCTTATTTCCCGTCCATAGATCCTCTCTAAGGCCTCAACTTGGTTCCAATCAGTCCTAAACCATCCAAAAGTTATATAAATTAATCAATACACACTCATAAGTTCATGATTTAGCAATTAGAGAAATTAAGCAACCAAAATTAAAAGATCCCTGAAATTCACCCCCGGCCCACGTGCCCGGATTACAGATATTTTCGAAGATAAAATTTACGCATAACATTATGAACTAAAATATATGATTTATTCCCAATTCCATGTCTAATTTCGTGGTCAAAATCCAACAGTACCACTTTCTAGGTTTCTTTCAAAATCCCACGGTTTCTACAAATTTCCATGTTTAAATCCATATATAATCCATGTATTTTGTGGGAATTACTTATCTTGCAATAGATGGAAAATATCCCCTTGAAGAGCTGAAAAAATCGCCCAAGCCATGTGAGAAGTAGAAGAACTAAACCAAAACCCGCAACAAAACAAGTTTGCCCAGCAACTACCTTCTTCGTGATCGCGGAGAATGCCTCGCAATTGTGAAGGCCAAAACAATGCCACTGCAAAATAACCTTCTTCATGTTTGGGTCCCGGACATCGCATTCCTGATGCATCACTGCCTTGACCCTCCACATTCATGATTGCCATGTCGCGTTTGTGTAGGCCAAAGGCCGCCTACCCCGTTTCGTCCATTTCTTCATCGCGATCAAGGTTGGGCCTCTGCATTCGTGAATCAGTGCCAGGCCAACCTACGCGTTCGCAGACCCAAGTTTTTTTTGCGTAGGGCAATCAGTTTCCCCCTCCAATTTCCTTCTTCGCGATCGCAGGACAATCTTCTTGATCGCGAAACACACTAGCACATCAGCAGCAACAAATCATCCAAACTTGGTGCAAAACCATCCTGAAACACAACCGAGGCCCCCGGGACCCCGTCCAACCATAACAACAAATCCCAATACCTTATACAAACTTACTTGAGGCCTCAAATCACACCAAACAACATCAAAACTACGAATCGACGATCAAAATCTTCTTTAAACTTCTAAACTTCGACGAACGTGTCCGAACCATATCAAAACATTCCAGAATGACGCCAAACTTTGCGTACATGTCATAAATCACGATACAAATCTATTCCAAGGTTCAGAATCCCAAAGGGACATCAACAACATCAAACTCACTTTAAATAAAACTAAAGAAATCCTTGAACTTTTAAAATGCCAACATTCCATAATAAGTGTTGAAATGCTCCCAGGCCACCCGATACTCGACCCGAACATACGCCCAAGTTTGCAATCTTCATACGAACCTATTAGAAGCTTCAGAAATACTGATTCCGAGGTTGTTTACTCAAAAGTCAATCCTTGGTCAACTCTTCAAACTTAAAGCTTCCAAAATGAGAATTTTCCATCAGAATCAACTCCAAAATTCTCGAACACTACGCGTACAAGTCATAATACATTAAGTGAAGCTACACAAGGCCTCAAATCGCTGAATGACGCGCTAGATCTCAAAACAAATGTTCGGGTTGTTACAATCACAAATTGTCGGAGCATAGCTGATATCGAGCGCTCAACATCACATACGAGTGGATTTAAAGAAATATAAGATATATGCTTCATGTTGAATTAGTGCCACATGATAAGGAATGGAAGGAGTGGTTCCTAATAGTTGTGTAGCCTCTTGAAGAAAAGTACAGACGTGTCACGACCCAATTCTCCCTCTGTAAGATGTCGTGACGGCACCTAGTCTCTACGACTAGGTAAGCCTAACAAATTGCGGAAAAATGGAAACAAAAGTAAAATTACAATAAGTTGTAATAAGATAATAAAATAGCTGATAAGATGCCACTCGACATGTACAAAACCCAACACTCGAGTATACACAGTATGTTTCCCAAAACCTTGTAGTCATAAGTCACAAACTACAGGAAAAAAACTAATGTCTCTATACACCAGACTCTAAGTAAAATACGGAAAGAAGGGAATAGAAGGGGACTCCGAGGTCTGCGGATGTGGCAGATGTACCTTGAAGTCTTCGTACAGCAACAAGAACTCTCAACTAATAGTGGGGCTGATAGTAAGCACCTGGATCTGCACTCAAAATATGTGCAGAAGAGTAGCATAAGTACACAACAACGGTACCCAGTAAGTGCCAAGCCTGGTCCCGGTAGAGTAGTGACGAGTTCATGTCCGGTACCAACTGGATATAATAATAAGACAGATGATATATTAAATGAAGTAAAACGGAGAATTTTAATAGAAAGAATTCATAGAAAAATTACAACACAGCACAATGAGATAACAACAAGGGCACTCCCGAGATATCGTCTTGTAGTCCAGAAAATAAATACTCACCAGGGGATCTCCCGAGATACCGTCTCGTAGTCCCAAATGTAAATGTGCGAGGAGATCTCCCATTGTACCGCCTCGTAATCTCAAAAGTGAATAGGCGAGGTGATCTCCCGAGGTGCCGCCTCGTAGTGTCAAAAGTAAATGTGCAGGGGGATCTCCCGAGGTACCGCCTCGTAGTCCAATAGGAAATATGCAGGGGCGATCTCCCAAGGTACCACCTCGTAGTCCCAAAAGTAAACTCATAGCTCAAATCAGTGAAGAAATCAATTAACAACAAGGATTCTACAGCTAAGGTTGATACAATTCAAGTAAAGGCGGGAATTCAACTAAACATGCCGCACATAATTCAAATAAGCATTTAAGACACGTAGACATGTGAAAACTAGTCTAAATGGGGTAACTACACATGCTAGTTTAACTCAATTTAAGATGCAACAGGTTATTACTCAGTGAAGAACCAAATTTTTACAACAATTAGCTCGTGTATGCACTTGTCACCTCACGAACGTTGTGCTCAGATATCACAGAAGTATTACAACAGTACCAAAACCTAAGGGGATTTCCCCCACACAAGGTTAGGCAAGCCACTTACCTCGAACCAAGCTAAATCAATCAGTATGAATGCCTTTTCCATGATTATCCGACTCTGAATGACCCAAATCTAGCAAAAAATAATTACATGCAATAAATACAGCTATGATAGACTAAACTAATTAATGAAATCACGATTTTAACATGAATTTCGAAAATCTCCCTAAAAGTCGACCTGGACCAACGTCTCGGAATCGGGTAAAAGTCACAAATATGAATATCCATTCACTCTCAAGTTCACTCGTACCAAAAATACTCAAATACGATGTCAAAATACGAATCAAAACTCAAAAACATAGTTGAGGAAATTCCAACACTTTTCCCCAAATTTCTCAACCAAGTTCCCTAATTAAATGATTTAATCAACTATAGATTAATGGAATATAACCATAAACGATTTAAGAATCGTTACCTAAAAGCTTTCTCTAAAAAACCCTTGAATTATCACCTCAATCCGAGCTCTCAAAGTCCCAAAATTGAAAATGGATAAAACCCTCAAACTTAGCCTTTTTCTGCCCAGCGATTTCGCACCCGCGGACACTCAGTCGCACCTGCGACGCTGAACCTGTGGAAATTCTATCGCATGTGCGAAATTGACTTAAGACACCTGGGTTTGCTTCTGCGATCAGGTGTCCGCACCTGCAAGTGCGCACCTGCGGACAAATTGTCTACTTTTGCGAGAACCTCACCCAGCTTAATTGTCGCTTCTGCGATCTCTTATCCACAGGAGCGACTCTGTTTCTGCGGTCCCTTTGTCGCACCTGCGACCAATGGCTTCCTAGACCAGGGCGGCATATGTGAGCTCCTTTCCGCACATACGTGTCAGCACCTGCAGCCAACCCCACCGCAGGTGCGATGACACCAAAAGTTGAAAAACTGCAGCAGTTACACAAGTCCAAATTTTGATTGATTAAGCATCTGAAACTCACCTGAGGACCCGGGGACCTCAACCAAAGATACCAACAAGTCTTAAACACCATACGAACTTAGTCGAGCCCTCAAATAACATCAAACAATGCTAAAAACATGAATCACCCTCCAATTCAAACTTAATGAACTTTGAAACTTCAAACTTCTACAATCAATGTCGAAACTTATCAAACAAAGTATGATTGACCCCAAATTTTGCACACAAGTCATAATTTACGTTACGGACCTACTCCAACTTCTGAAATTGGAATCCGACCCCGATATCAAAAAGTACACTCCCGGTCAAACTTCCCAAAAATTCATTTTTTGTCGTTTCAAGCCTAATTCAGCTACAGACCTCCAAAACACAATCAGGACAAGCTCATAAGCCAACATCACTCAACGGAGCTAACATAACCAACGAAACTCCATTCTGGAGTCGTCTTCACATAGTTCCAACTTCGGTCAAAAATCCTAGAACTTAAGCTTCCGTATTAGGGACTAAGTGTCCCAATTCACTTTGAACCACAAATAGAACCACCCGACAAGGCACATAACCAGAAAAAGACACGGGGAAAGCAGTAAACAGGGGATCGGGGCTATTATTCTCAAAACAACCGGTCGGGTCGTTACAAGACGTCACCGTACTGATCTGCAAGACTCTACTAAACATGTTTATGACTCGTAGCACCTATGAACCTAAAGCTCATATACCAACCTGTCAGGACCCCAACTTCCATTCGTATGATATCGTGATGGCGCCTAGTCTCTAAAACTAGGTAAGCCTAAAACATGCTGATTTAATAAAAGAATAAATTATTTAATTATTAATCATAAACTATTAAATGACATACATATCCGCAAGCTAATAGTTATACATTTCCCAAAACCGATAGTACGGAGTCATAAGCGCTATTGAAACACACTAGAATTTCTTAATATAATATCGTTTTGAATTACAATTTAATAGTAGCATAATGAAGTAAGATGGTGACTTTGAGGCCTGCAAACGTCAAGCAGGTATACCTTGAAGACTCCTGTCGCACAGACGTAACTCTCAACAACACGATCAGAATACCTGGATCTGCACAAAAATATGCAGAAGCATAGCATGAGTACACCACAATGGTACCCAGTAAGTATCAATCCTAACCTCAGTAGAGTAGTGACGAGGCCAGGTCAAGACACCTACTACACATAGATACCTATTCAAGATACACATAAGCTAACAATGGGAAGAACATCAATGTAAGACCAATGGAGAAAAGATTATTGATTTATAACCAACAATGAAGTAATGGAAACACAAATGGCAGCAAGTAGTAAACGAGTAATATAGAAACAACATAATCAGAACACCGATGAGATGTAAATGAACTCAAACACGGAAACAAAATGGATGAAAACTAAAATAATATAATCGCTCCCAACGCATGGACTTACAACAAGAATTACCCTGAGGCAAACACATATGGCACCCCGTGCCCACAATAACAATCACCTTCGCACGGCAAAGCTCATGTGATATCATGTACTTTGCAACCATGATAAATATTAAGTTAGATGAACGAAAGGTATACTTAGAAACCATAAAATATAATAACAATCTTGAATAAAGTAAAGTGTCAAAGGAAATGATGAGTTTATTTTAGAAATCAAGTAACATAAAATAATATACAATTTGTACGAAACAAAGTATAAGATGAGTTTAAATTATAAATCAATAAAATTGAGTAAAGGTATTATTTGTAAACAAAGTAAAACATAAGTTAAAGTAATGAATTAAATATAGAATTTGTTAAAGAAAAATATGATAACAATATTTAAGTAATGTAAACATCTAACAGGGTGATGAGTATAATTTGAGAACCCAATTATAGTAAAAGTGCGATAACCATTTAAAATAATAATGCACCGAGTGAGATAACGAGTACTATCTTGAGAGGCACATATATAAACATGTTAATAATTCTTTTATTTAAACTATTATGATACCAACAACTCAACCAAATATGATATAGTGACTCAGCGCAGTTAAATTCACATTGACAATCAATTCACCAAGTTATCTTGGAAGCGTATTCCACGAGAAGATTGTGTGAGCGTGACCTGTAGTCACTTAATTGATTGGAGGTTTGAACCAAGTATGAAGGATGTGGTAAGATGGCTTATTTGAGAGTTCATGCCTGGAGGGCACTCAGTTCATTTGGTTGTGGATTGTGGGGTGTTTGATCCGGCTATGAAGGTTGTTCTTGCGCATTATGAGAAGAAGTGGGTTATTATAGACCAAGGTAAGGCTATTAGCCTAATTTGGTGCGAGCAGAACCGGCTTGAGGTTTGTGAATGGATTTAAATATGATTATGGACTCCATGTGAGTCAGATGTGTTCATTTCAGCATAGCGTTTCTCATGGAGGGGTATTAGAACATTAGGTGTTGTTCCATCTTCGTCCATTTCATGTAATGTTATGTTGTGCCGTATGAGTTGTAAAATGGCTTGATAACTTCTTATGTGTTGAGATTCCGCGTAGTGATGATGTTATGCGAGCAGGATGGCTCTTGAGATTCAGATCATATATCGCGCCTTAATTGTTCTTGAGTTTTGTAGCGTATGGCTCTATCAGTCTCCCCAGGATAGCGTTATGCACTTAGCGTGCTAGTGACTGATATTCAGTTTGTAATAATGAGCGATTTAGCTCGGTAACTATCTCCTTATGTAGATTTTATTTATGGATCGGGGGACACGCCGCCATGGGTATGTTATTTGAATCGGGTTGCACGCCGCAATAGTGTGAGGTTGAGTACGGTTCCCTATATCTATTTTCTGGTGTTTTGCTTCCTATTTTTTTAAGGGAGGTTCATATTAGTTGCGTGAGTTGAGTAGTTCCTTCCAGAGTTCGTCTTCCTTATGTATAGCATTTGAGGTTGTAGTTTATTGGCGCGTTGTGGCAGCATATGAGACTTTTGGTCGTGTCCAGGGTGACTTGTTTCCTGAGCGGTTCATGTTGGATGAGATGAGATTATTGGATCAGGTATTAGTGCGATAAGATTATGTGAAGTATATTAAAGAACAAATATCATTATTTGGTTCATAATGAGGTGATGATTCCAGTTAAGAGGAGAGGTTCAATGATTTGTCGACTCTGCAGTTGGTTATGAAATTTCTACACATCTCCTCCGTTGTGTTGGTATCGTAAGAATTATGGAAGAACCTACATATATATCATGAGGTGCATTGGAAGCATCAAATTCGTGAAATTTTGGCTATTAAGGTCGGATAATGTCATTATGGTTAGATGAGAAATTATGCGGTGAATGGTGCTAATTCAGCAAGGGTATGCAGTCATGTTCGGGTACCTCATGTAGTGATTGAGACCGTGTTCGTATGTTGGAATCAGGCCTGGCAGAGAATTTCGGGTGTTAGAACTGGGTTCCGAGCTTATTGTATGGATAAAAGAGGATATCTTCAGATTTGATCAGGCTAATATGCTCAACTGAGTGGTGGTGGAACAGGTAGGTGCACAAAGTGTTAAACAGTGATTTCAGACAACTCCAGGGCAGATCTTAGCACGTTTGAGGACGAACGTATGTTTAAGTGGAGGAGAATGTAACGACCCGACCGGTCGTTTTGAGCTCTAGCTCGTCGTTTGGCTGTTTGAGGCTGTGAGCAGCTTCATTTCAGGTATTATGACTTGTAGCCGTGGTCGGAATTTAATTTTGGGAAGTTCGGAGCCGATTTGGAAAGACAATTCTCATTTCAGAAGCCTTAAGTTGGAAGAATTGACTGAGATTTGGATTTTGAGTAAACGACCTCGAAATTAGGATTTGAAGGTTCCAGCGGGTTCGTATGATGATTTAGAACTTGGGCATATGTTTGTATCGGGTTTTGGATGACCCAGGAGCGTTTCGGCGCATATTGTGGAAGTTAGCATTTTAGAAGAAATTTCATAAGTCTAGGTTGAATTGCAATTCAGTGTTATTGATGTCCATTTGGGATTCCGAGTCTGGACATAGCTCCGTATGGTGATTCTGGTCTTAGGAGCACGATCGAAAGAGAATTCGGAGGTCCGTAAGTCATTTTGGAGTCATTTGGCTAAAGTTAGAAATTTGAAGGTTTTTGAGGAGTTGAACCGGAAGTGAAAATTTTGATATCGAGGTCGGATTCTGATTCCGAAAAATGGAGCATGTCTGTAATGTTGAATGTTACTTGTGTGCAAAATTTGGGGTCAATAAGACGTGATTTGATAGGTTTCGGCATAGAATGAAGAAGTTTGAAATACTAAATATCATAAAGACTTAATTGAGTTGAAATCCACCGTTTCGATGTTATTTGATGTGATTTGAGGCCTCCAGCAGGTCCGCATTATGTTTTAGAGATTGTTGGTATGCTCGGGTGGGGCCCCAGGGGCCTCGAGTGTTAACCAGACGAGGCTCGGAGCAATTCTTAACTTGGAGAGCATACGCTGAAGCTCCCAGCTTCTGGTGTGATCGCACATGCGCTTGGATAGCCGCATGTGCGAGCTCGCGGAAGCGGGGCATGAGTCGCAGAAGCGAAAAGGCATGGGCTTGCCAGAGACCGCGGGCACGAAGAATTGGCCACGGGTGCGAAGACCGCAGGCACGAAGAATCCACCGCAGGCGCGAAGGATGCCGCAGGCGCGAAGGTTTTGTCGCGGGCGCGAAGATCGCTGGGCAGTGAGTGTTTAAAGCGGGGGTTTGAGCATTTTTGTTCATTTCTTCATTCTTGGGCGATTTTTGGAGCTTCTTTAGAGGGTTATTCACCTAGAAACTTTGAGGTAAGTCAATCCCACCTATTGCAAGTTAATTATTTGTATTATATCAAGATTTTAACATGGAAAATCATGGGAAATTAGTGGAAACTTAGGTTTTGAAGAAAAACCTAGAATTTTGTATTTTTGGATTGTTACCACTAATTTGGGCATGAAATTGAGTGAGTAATTATATATTTGAGTTCGTGAGGTTACGGGTGAACTTTATCTTCAAAAAATTTTGAAATCCGGGCACGTGGGCCCGAGGGAAATTATGTCAACTTTCCGAGCGGAGCTGGGAATCATTGGTTTTCCCATTGTTTGGATAGTTTTGGGGCGTTATGCATCAATTGGAGTCGTCAGAATGGCTTGGAGGCCGGTTATGAATCTTCGGAGCGAGGTAAGTCTCATTTCTAACCTTGTAAGAGGGAATTGTCCCCATAGGTGAAATAATGAATCATGTGCTACTATTTGTGGGGGCTACGTACGCACGAGGTGATGGGAGTCCGTGCGTAGCTACTATTATGCTTATGTACTGGTATTCTAGGACTCAAAAGCATGTTTTATTTGCCGTATTTGTAACTATACTGATGAATTTAAAATATTTAAACCTTATGAAACTTTGGAAAACAAATTTCTAGAAAAGATTTAAAATACTATCTTCATGCCCTTTAAAAGAGAATTTATCACTTTCTTGGGTAATTATTTTCCCGATGTAGTCGGGGTTGACTGTTGAATGTGTATGTTTGTATGTAACCACTTCGCAATTTATATTCCGCGAGCGGCTGATTTCTTCCACTACTCTCATGGAAGCGGGCCGTACGCCACGGCAGGTTAATAGATGTATCTATGGTTCGCGTCGTTCAACCCTTCGGCAGTGCACAGTTTACGTTTATGTTGGTTCGGACCGTTCGACCTTTGGCGGTTCCTGCGCTTGATATTTGTTGGATACCATATTTGACTTGAACTGTTTAATTGACTTAATGTATGAGTTGTTAATTGAGATAACTGAAACTAGGATTTATAATTTATGGAAGAATTTGTCCTTTCCTGCTGATTATATGTTATTTGGTAGTAACATCCATGCTTAGCATCACACTTGATTATATCAGTATGACCTCTAGTAAGTGTCAAAGTCGACTTCTCGTCACTACCTCTTCGAGGTTAGGCGGGATACTTACTGGGTACACGTTATTTTCGTACCCATACTACACTTGCTATGCATTTGTTGCACAGGTACAGGTATATCTAGTGGCCCTGCTTGGCACCGTGGCATGGTTGATATGGGGACTTAGGTGAGTTGCACCTCTTGGGACGACCTGCAACCAGCAGAGTCTCCTTCAGAGTATTGAGTTGTACCTTCTTAACTGTCCCACTTGTATTCCGGACAGTTATTGTATTTCGTTTTGTTTTTTCTATAAATTGCTTATGCACTTGTGACACCAGGTTCTGCGATGATTTTGGGATGTATTTGTAATTGAATTGTTACAACATCATTATTTACTCAGTAAATTTTATCGATCATTATGTAATGAAATGAAAAGTAACGATTTCAAAAATACTAAAATAGGAATCTAATTAACTATTGAGAGTTGGCTTGCTTGACAGTGGTGTCCGGCGCCATCACGACTTTAATGGATTTTGGGTCGTGACAAGAACAAACCCACAAAAGGAATCACCAAATTGATGTCTCTAACTCATTTTCAATTTTTAAAATTTAGGACATAACCTTAGGTCTTGATTTAAATAATTAAATGAGTTTTCAATTAAAATCGTGTATTAAATCTTGAACCAAGGGAATGAACCAAAGGAAAATACTTAGGTTATTGTTTAGACCTTACCCCATGGAAGAAATTTGAAGAACTTCCTTGAATTCTCCCAATCCCAAAAATCCCAACAACACTACTAGCCAAAAATGTGCAGTTGTTCTACCTTATTTCTAGTTCCAAACAATCCCAAAACTCGCTTTTGACGCCTCCATTGGATTCCTCATGAAATTCCAGTCTAGTTAGGCTTTTGAATCACTCTATTGACCTTGTAATGAAGGAGATATGTTGGTTTCAATATTTGAAAATAATGCAGATTTTTAAATACGAATGCCGTGGTAATTTTGTAATTAATATGAAAAATCTAGCAACCCATTTCTTAGTATTCCTCATACGATGTCGAAACTTGATGATTTCAATTGCTATGGTTCCAAATTTATGATACGGATATAATGATTTAGTCGAAACACGAATCAAAAGGCCGTTTGTCAATATGGTAAACTTTATGCTCAAATCGACGTCAAAACAGAAAACAATCACCATACAACAAACTTATCTAAAACTAATCGGAATTTAACCAAACTTTATGGACATGTCCAAAATTATCATACAAACTTATTGGAATAACTAAAAGCCTATTCTAAGTTTGTTTACCCAAAAGTCAAATCTTAGTCAACTCTTCCAACTTAATGCTTCTAAAATGAGAATCATTCTTCCAAATCAATGTAGAACCGCTCAACAAACAAAACCATCTATACACGCAAGTCATAATACGTAATATGAAGCTAATCAAAAGTCTCAAACCACCAAATGGAACGCTAAAGCTCAAAACGACTGGCTTGGTCGTTACATTAAATGAGTCCTTATTTACATTCATTTAGCCACAAAATAAAAGATAAATAAAGGCATATAGTGTTGCATTAATGAAAATTCATCTTATATTACATAAAAAAAGATTTAAAAAAAGTAAAATTTTGTAAATAAAGAAAAAAAACTAATCGACCAACAACGATATTCTCTAATTCAAAAAGTACACAAACAAGGTTTAAGAGATTCAACGTTATTCTCTACAACAAGTGTTGGGTTTAATAAGTAGATTTAAATGGATCTTCTTACAACAGTATGTGTAAGACATAAAAGAAGACTAAAAAAAAGAAAATAAATTATTTCAGAGGAAACAAGAGAGGGAGAAATTTTCAGAGGGAACCCATATGGAGAAATAAGAAAAAAGGTTAAAGCAAAATAAGGAAGAATGGTGAAAAATGAGGAAGAAATATGGATATAATGAAAATAAGGAGAATATTTATTTAAAAATAAAGTTAAAAAGGGTTAGGCTAATTAGTCATTACATTTTGTCAGGTGGGCCATTTTGATGGCTTTTTTCAGTTACCACGCGCTCTCAGGTGAGTATGTACACACGTTATACCAGGTAAACAATGAGAGGATTTAAATATGAAGGGCAATATAGTTTAGGAGGGTTTTGGGGACGCCAAATAGTTTAACTAGGAAACTGACAAAAAGTGAAAGTTTAAGGGGGTTTTAGTGTATTAACTCAAACAATAATGGTTAAATTATGTCCTACAAAATACTTTAAGAAAGTCGTGTATATTTACAATAATGGTTAAATTGTGTTGCCAGGAAGAGACTCTTGGATTATTTGGTACTAAAGAAATTAGTCTCTTGTATGAG
>MDKH01067344.1:0-63256 GCA_005239495.1 Nicotiana undulata | reverse complement strand
ATTGATGAAATTCATAATTCTTATCTGGATAATATGTACATTTAATTCAGAGCTATCATAGCTTTATTTCATCATATACCGGCAAGTAACTTGTACAAAGCATCAGATAATATCAAACAAACAGCTAGAACATGCTCGTGGGTCCTACAGCTACCCAACATACAGTATAGATGCCACGTACGGACTTTTGTCACGTGGTACGTACGAAGCCCCCTCAACAATCACAATTAGCAACAAGGAGCCTAGGGTACATTTCCCCCTTACAAAGTTTGGAAAGGAGACTCACCTGGACAAGTACTCCTCCGGTCAACGGACCAATCAACAAGACGCACGAATCCTCCGAATTACCTTCGATGGCTCGCAACTAGCCAAAAACATATAATTATATCAATTTAGGAGGAATCGAGGAGGATTTATCAAAATTTCCCTTAAAACACATTCTTGACGTACTTGGAATATTCAACTCCGAGCCTCGGCGTCCGGAAAATTATGATTCTTGGAGAAATGCGCTATACGATGCCTAAGGATCAAGATTAACTCAATTAATCATCCTATAATGGCCCAAAAATCAGAAATTCAATTTTTTTCAAAACCCTCTATTTTTTCTAAGCCTTCCCATGGATTTTTAGGAATTTTGGAAGTGGAAATTCCTCAAGAATCAAAGTTATAAACATGCGGGAAGCCAAAGAGTTACTTACCTGAGTTAATCACTCGCTAACACTGTTCTGGAGCTCTTGGGGGGTCTCAACAATGGAGGAAAATCGAGTTTTGGAAGAAAAATAACGAAATGTGGCTTTTATAGGACTGCCCAGCAGTTTCCGCCCCTGCGACCCTTGGATCGCACGTGCAGACTCGCACCTGCGGAAAAAGGGTCGCACCTGCGATTTGGCCTGGGCCCTGGGGAAGTCGCGCCTGCGGATTTTGGATCGCAGGTGCGGACTCTCACCTGCGGAAAAGTGGTCGCGCCTGCGATGGCCTGGGCCCTGGGGAAAATTGCGCCTGCGGAGCCGCTCCTGCGGAAGGAAGGTCGCTCCTGCGGCTGGAGCCGCGCCTGTGATTGATTTTCCACTGGTGCAAGCCTCGCGCCTGCAGCTCATGGACCGTAGGTGCGGTCACACCAGAAACTTCCCACCAGCTATGAAATTGCTGGTTTTTGACCCCGCTTGGGGTCCGGGAGACCCCTGGGCCCACCCGAGCCCTTGACAAATTACACCAACCAATCCCAAATCATATGACAGACTCGCTCGTGCTCCCAGAACACTAAAAACATCTCCCAAACTATATATCACTCTCCAAAACCCCTTAGTTCCAAACTTAAGATTTCAAGAAAATTCAAATGGCTCACCAATACGCCGAACGGATCTATACTGCTCGGAATGACCCCAAATTTTGCGGACAAGTCATAAATGACTATACGAAACTATTTCAAGTTTAGGAATTCCATTCGGAGCATGATATCATGAGGTCCAATTCCAGGCTGAATTCTAAATCTTATGAAATCCTGAATTCCAATTCAGGTGCCGAAATACTCCCGGGTCATCAGAAACCCGAGGCGGACACACTCTCAAGTCCGAAATCATCATCCAGAGCTGCTGGAGCTGTCAGAACTTGATTCCGAGGTCGTTTGCTCAAAATGCTGCTCGGAACCAAAATTAGCCAAATAGGCTAGCCTTCAGGAACCAAGTCTTCCTGAACTGGCCAAATCACTTCTGAATCTCCAACTACTTGCCCACACAATTCATAAGGCACAAGTAGCCGCTATGGAAAGAGTCATTTACGGGAACGGAGTCCCAACACACAAAACGACCGGCTGGGTCGTTACAACAAGAGACTGAGAGGCTTGTCCGAGAGGCTTTATTTGTGAGTGGCACTGTGACCGAGGGTCCGATATTTTTATGAAACTACTGTTTTCACTCTTCTTTACACTGAGCCTCTAATAAAAAATGTTGAACAAATGTTTTAAACGAGTTTCTAAATGGAAAATTGGAGATTTTATGAAATATTCGGAATGTAGATTCCGGACTTGAGCTAAATTATTTCAACTGTTGCTTATTATATGGTTTTACATGGTCTTTAAAAATGCTCGTCACCTCAAGTCTTTAGTTATGGTTGTTACTTACTGAGTTGGCGTACTCACGTTACTCCCTGCACCTTGTGTGCAGATTCAGGTACCAGGGCTGAGCGGTAGTTGATCTACCCCTTTTTGGAGCATTGTTCGGAGATTGTGAGGTAGCCGCTCGGCGTCCGTAGCTTGCCCATTCTCCTTTCCTACTCTGTCATTTTACTTTACTTCCCAGACTTGTTTGTAGTAAAGAATTAGTGCCAGATTGTATCACCTCTTAGATGCTCATGACGGTTGACTCCAGGTGTTGGGGTTATGTTTTAAGACATTGTTGGCTATTATTATTGTTGAAATGCTTAAGAAACAGAATTATTACGAAAAAATCGGATATTTTGTGTATTAAATGGAAAGTCATTATGTTATTTTCAGTAAATTGGATAGCCTAGTGTCACGCCATCACAACCAGTTTAGATTTGGGGTCGTGGCAATGCTAGGCGTTGGGTGTGTCCGGGGCGTAAGCCATGATGGCCGAGGCGTAATTCTCACGGAACTAAGTCCCACACATAAGCCCAGGGGCTTTTTATGAGTGCTCCACCCCAGGGCGAACTCCGGGCGAGTCCTTATTCTGTCTTTTTAAACATAGGTGCATAGTGAGAACAATTTCGCATTAACGAATGTTACTCGCATTTTCATTGGAGGGTCTTTTCGCATTCGTGCGGGATATGTAGCATTTGTGACTTCAGTGTGTTTAATGCACTAATCACATTTGTGGATATCACAATTGCGATATCTGCAACTGGGTAAAAGTGAGAAAAATGGGACTTAGCTCATATTATACTATTTTTCAACTTTAGACCCCATAGAGGTGATTTCTTGAGAGCTTTTTATTCCCCATTTCATTGGTACGCATCTTCAACTAATTTTCAATCAATTTCAACTGCTTTTCATGAATTTTTAACATCAAATCTATGAATTTCAAGGTAGAAATTAGGGAGTTTGGGTAGAATTTAGGGATTTTATAAAATTGATTTTTAGACCTCAAATTGAGGTCGAATTCGAAACAAATCACATAACCAGGCTCGAGGCTGAATGAGTAACTGAAATTTGGTCTGAATTTCCAATTTCGACGAAGCGAGCCCAGTCTTGACTTTTAATGACTTTTTCATTTATGTGTAGTTTCTAAAGCTTATTTTGGATTGTTTGATTGATAATTGCCTAGATTCGGTTGATTTGGAGGTTTATTCGGAAGAAAATGTCGTAGTTGAATGTGATTGTCTTGCGGAAAGAGGTAAGTGTCGTGGTTAACTTTGAATTGAGGGAATTAAGTTAGAGTAAAATTTATTTACTATGTGAACTATGTGTTTGGGGTGGCGTATATACGAGGTGACGGGTGCATCTGTGTTGGCCATTGGGATAATCATGCAGATGGATTTTTGTTTATTTGCACCATGTTATTTCATTCACTATATTTTTCATGCCTTAGATAGATCATTTATTCCTTGACTATTTTCTTTCAAGTTACTTCGTATATTGAGATTGTTGCGATATTATATGTGGAGAACTTGGAAAATTATTGATAGGTTGTTGGCCCTAAAAGTGAAAAGATTCTCATATGACGAGCGGATTTTGATATTATTGTTGAGGTTGAATTTGCTTCCCACCTTTTTTGGTATTGTTTTGTTGTGAATGGTTGGTGAGGAAGAGTGAAAAGCAGAAAGGGTATTGATGTGCCTTATTTGCATATTGTTATCTTTGCGAGAGTGAACGTGAAACTAAAGCACGAAGGGTGATTTCGTGCACTTGCTTGTTCTATTATCACTATCATGTGAGGATGAGAGTAAAAGCACGAAGGGTGATATCGTGTGCATGCTTATTTATATACTACATGGTGAGTATGAGAGTAAAATCACGTAGGGCTATGTCGTGCACTTGCATTTATGATATATGGTGAGGATGAGAGTAAAACCACGAAAGGGTGATGCCGTGAAATTCGTTGAATTTGTTGCTTGATTTGATATTTGAGTCGTGAACTTGAGTTGATGGTTTCAGTATTTATGTGAAAGAGGTTTGCTTAGTGGTTCCCACTCTTCGTTTCCATTTGTTGCTCCTTTCTACATGTTCCTACCCTGTTGTTACTTTCGATGCTTTACTTCTTATTTCTGTTGCTTTATATATATATATATATATATATATATATATATATATATATATAGGTTATTAGCATGTGTCTTGTGTTAGCCTCATCACTACTTTGTCGGGGTCAGACTCGACACTTATTGAGTATGTTTGGTCAATTGTACTCAAACTAAACTTCTGCACTTCTTATGCATATTTTGACATTGGTACTAGTGGGGTCCCGAGATGTACGTAGCGGCTACCAGACAGTGATTCAAGGTAGAGTTGCATCCCTTTTGCAGGCCTTAAAGTCACTTTCCCATTTTATTATATTGTTTCTATTTAATTTCGGACAATGTTGTAATTCTTTCAAACCCTTGTATTTAGCTGGATCCAGACGTTCATGTACCCGTGACACCAAATGTTAGGGTGGTTTACGTTATGTTATTGATCAGTTATTGGATATTTACTGCTTTTCTTTCTATATTATCTTGTTGTGTGGGCTCGCCTAGCAAGCAGTGTTAGGCGCCATCACGACCATGAATGATTGAGATTTTGGTTCGTGATAATTAACCTCGAGGCTTAATATAAAAGAATAGCTACAGGTTGATAATTAAGTCATTAACAACTGCATATACGGAAATGATCAGTCAAATCTTTTATTACATGCGATCTATTATTATTATCTCAGCTGTTATAAATCAATCACGTAACGGGCAGTTAATGCAATAAATGACTATAACTGCCAGGAGCTAAACAAGGTAAACGATTATGGGATGTAGTACTATTTAAACCCCTCTTTCCATATCTTGTATCATATCGAAAATTGTACTAAGTCTTGTTGTCCGACTACAAGATTCTCTTAATGTTCTATATTATTAGATGAATCATGCTTTCCAACTGGCGAAAAACTGCAACCATAAGATTCTGTTTCTTTACTCTCTCACTTTAAAATTTTTATTGCCACTATTTCTTTTTCACATCAATTATATTTGAAAAAGTGAAGTAAATTTGTTGTTATAAACCCGGATTATTTTATTTAATTATTTTGACTTCAGACACTATTTTTTGTGTTAAACACCTTTCTTTTTTAATGGCTAATAAGTAATAATGTTGCCAATATTGATCCAAATCTTTGTATGAGATGATTAAGGCTATACCTTTCTGTATGAATACTTATTTCGCTGATAATTGCAGCTTCTGAAAATTGATGAATACGTATAAAGATACTACAATATCTATTGGGATTATCCTGTAAATTTGTATACGGCTAAAATCGAAGAGTCCGATTTTGAGACCACAATGGCATTTTGCGCCCGACCTCGAGAAGCTCGAAGTAGAGCCAAAGCTTGACATCGAGGGAGCATATCGAAGGTTCCCTATGCTTGACCTCTTGGCAGTATAAATCGATGACCATCATTGAAAGGCGGGAAATTCCTAAAGGCACGTGGTTAGAGCTGACCAAGTCTGCAAGAATAGTACAAGTCCGTACCAAGCCATTAAATAGTTTCACCAGCTGCAGTTCTTTGTAATAATTACTCATGTACTATGTTGGGGTTCCCCCTCCTATATATAAAGGGGGCCCTTTTTTATTTTTTGGGACACATGAACATTCAATACAACAACAACATTCTTTGCTTCCTTAACATGCTCAGCATTTGTCTTCCAGATTTATTGCTTTTCATTTATTATTTTCATTAGTTGTTCTTCATTTATTGCTCATTATTGATCATAAAAGGGTTATTCTCGAGGACCCCATACTGTAATTCCTTCATGGACCGTCCCCTATTAAAAATTCTTGCTCGACCTCAAGGCCCTGCTTCGGCTAGCTCGAGACCTTGTCTCACGACAACTTGGTGTGCATATCACTACTTTCCCTTACTCTTACCTTATTTTCTTAAATCACACTTAGCAGCTATTGCCTAATAATTGTTATTAAAATAAATCACATATTTTTAGAACCACAAAATCAAATATAATTGTTACTACCATTTTAAAGGTAAATAGTTTGGCGCCCATTATGGGGCTAAAAATAATATTGATTATTTTGGTGCTGGTACACTAAAAAACACAAGTCATTCTTTACACTTTTTCTTGTCCAGGAATCTTTGAGTTCGGGTCAAAAAATGTCTAACTCAGTGAATGTACATGAAAACAACGGTCCTGAGGATCATGGAGAGAACGATGTAGCTGTCTCGGGCGCCGGTGTACCAGTGCAAAACCCTGGGGTGGCAGCTGCACCAATCCTCGTGGATGTGGGCTCACGCAAACCCCAACATGTCGATATAAGTTCCCATACCGACTGAAGTGTATGCCGGGAAAACCAACATGAAGCGCAAAAAACTCTAACTCAAGAAGGAAGAGAAGTTAGCCTTCATGTCATTTTTGAAATGCTATAAGCCCAGCAAGTGGCTATTGCTCTATAACAGCCCGGCCGGTCATTCCGTAAAATTTGCACTGTTATTCCTGTTTTTCTTTGTCATGCATTATTTAGACTATTTATGATGTGTTGGTGTCGGATGGTTCGGGTTCGGAGTGTTCATGATGAGAATTGAGGCACTTAGCCTCTTTGAGTAGCGTTATAGTTGGAAAAGTCAACTAGTAGTTGACTTCCTAGTAAATGACCTTGTAATGCATATTTTATGGCTCATATAGATTTGTTAGGTGATTTGGGACTTATGAGTGTGTTCAGAATGAGGTTTTGATGTTCGGTGTAGAATAAGGCTTGAATTGGCGAAAGTTAGTTTTTGGCGACTTTCAGTCGGCGGTGTAAAATAAGATATAGGGGTCAGAATGGAATTCTAGAAGTTAGAGCAGGTTTTTAATGTCATTTTGGATATGTGTGCAAATTTTCAGGTCAATCGGAGGTGTTCTGGATGGTTTCGGAATCTTTGGTGAAATTTGGAAATTTCAAAGTTCATAGGCTTGAATTTGAGGTGAATTTAGTGTTTTGATGTTTTTTTTGGTGTTCCGAGGGTGCGACTAAGTTCGGATGATCATTTATGACTTGTTGGTATGTTTGGGTGGGGTCCCGAGGGCCTCAGGATGGTTTTGAGTGATCAACGGGAAGTTTGGAAAGTCATTTTTGCTGCTGAGTTTTGTTATTTGCTGTCATTTCTGCACCTGCGGATATTGGACCGCAGGTGTGAGCCGCCAAAGAGACAAGGGGGATCGTTGATGCGGAATATGGTCCATCAGGTGAAGAACCACAAGTGCAGTTAATTGGGCGCATCTGCGAGACCGAATGTACGACCCTTGGTCTGCAGATGCGAGTTTTGCCCCTTTAATGAGGAACCGCAGATGAGGTATTTTTACATCTCGAAGATTTATTTCAGGACCAGATATGGAAATTATGAGTTTCTTCTTATGTCATTTGGGCTGACCAATGCACCAACAGCCTTCATGCACTTGATGCACAGTGTATTCAGGCCTTATCTTGATTCCTTCGTCATCGTATTTATTGACGATATCTTGGTATATTCCTGATCTCGGGAGGATCATGAGCAGCATTTGAGAGTTTTGCTTCAGACTCTGAGGGAGAATTATGATGTGCCGAAGAATTTCTCCCCATTTAATACCAAATTGCTTAGATTTTGGCTTGTTTTAAAAGCAATTATCTTTTATACTTATGTAATTTTAATGTTTTGCAGTGTATGAGGTTGGAGAACTCAAAAACATGTAAACGAAATCAAAAAGCCGAAAAAGGAAAAGAAAGGTGGAAAATGCTGTCGCAGAAGTGAATCAGCAGACCGCAGATCCAACATGCGGTCCGCATAATGGTCATGGAAATCGGAGAGCCCAACAGTCTACTTGGCCAATTTACCGTGCAAGAATGCATTCCATTATGCGATTGCATAACAGTTATGCAAGCCGCATAATGGACCGCAAATCTCCTGGGCCAAACGTTGAGATCAGGAATGCGATGATATTATGCGGCCGCATATCAAGAATGCGGACCACATAACCGGAATGCGATGGCCACCTGAGAACTAGGGTTTCAAGTCTACGATGGCTTCGTCAAGAATGCGAACAGCATATATGTTATGCGACAGAAATGCGGCCGCATAGTTGATATGAAAGGGTATTTTTTTTCCAATTTTGACTCCGAGTTTTAGGCCACTATAAATAGATTTATTGGAGTTTTGTGGGTCGTTCTTGTCTTGTTTTTGAGCTACAATACACACTTTGAATATTCCTCTCTTTTGGAAGCTTTAGAAATGAAGATTCTTGTATTTTGTAAGCTTTATGACATTTATTACTCTCATCTTTTTGCCTTTAAGCATGAGTAGCTAGCTTTAAATACTAAGGTTATGGACCCTAAATGGGTGTTATGTTAATGGGTGTTTAACATTGAACATATATATAATGGTTGGTTGATATTTATTTATTTCTCATTCTTCATTTATTGTTGGTGGTTGCAAACATTAACAAGTGCCATTAAATTCTTTCTTTACTTGGAAAAGCGAGTTAGGATTGACTAGAGTAAATATGAAAGACTCAAGGCGTTAAACCTTGTTTAATAGAATCTCTTAGGAATAAGTGAGTTTTATTTGGCATTAATTGATAACTCTTCATTGCAACGCTTTTATATTTGGAAAAATCATAAAGAGAAATACTACCCAACTATTGGAAAGTATTGGGTAGTCATTTAGAAATCATTTGCATATCTAAAGGACCTTCCATTAAAAATATATCATATTAACACCGACTGGAATTACACTTCATTGAAGGGGAAACAACCTTGGTTTAGTTAATCACATTAATTACAACTTTACTTAATCATACTTGTCACTATTCCAATCAAATTATCACAAAATCAATTCCCATTTTCTTGTTACATTAACGGAGTAGAAATACAATTTAAGTTGAGATTCACACTACCAAAGTAATCTTTTCACGCCTATTCCCTTTGGGATTCGACCCCAACCTTGTTGGGTTATTATATTTGACATCGACCGCTTTACACTATTTTAAAGTGTAAATTTGAGTGTATCAAATTCTGGCTAGATTCAGTTGCATTTTTGGGCCATGTGGTGTCTTGTGATGGGATCAAGGAAGATCCAAAGAAGATAGAGGCGGTGCAGAGTTGGCCTAGACCGTCGTCAGCTATTGAGATTCGCAGTTTCCTTGGTTTGGCAAGTTACTACCCGTTTCATAGAGGGATTTTAATCTATTGCAGCACCTATGACCAGACTGACCCAAAAGGGTGCTCCGTTCAGGTGGACTGAGGAGAGCTTTCAGAAGCTCAAGTCAGCTTTGACCACAACTCCGGTGTTGGTGTTGTCTACGGGCTCAGGTTCTTATATAGTTTACTATGATGCTTCTCGAGTTGGCTTGGGAGAGGTATTGATGCAGGACGGTAGGGTGATTGCCTACGCGTCTACACAGTTGAAGGTGCACGAGAAGCATTATCCAGTATACGATCTTAAGTTAGCTGCCATTGTTCATGCCTTGAAGGTTTGGCGCCATTATCTGTATGGAGTGCATTGTGAGTTTTTACTGATCACCACAATTTTTAGTATCTGATTGAGTAGAAGGACTTGAATATGCGACAGAGGAGGTGGTTGGAGCTTCTCCAGGATTATGACCTCACTATTATATATCATCTGGTGGAGGACAATGTAGTGGTCAATGCCCTGAGTCACAGAGTAGAGAGTTTGGGGAGTTTAGCCTACCTTCCAGCAGCAGAGCGACCTTTGGAACTCGAGGTTCAGGCTTTAGCAGGTCAGTTGGTGAGATTGGATTTTTCAGAGCCTCCGCGAGTATTGTCTTATGTAGCCTCCATGTCTTCTCTTTATGATCAAATTAGAGCACGCCAGTATGATGACCCGCACTTGCTAGTTCTTCAGGACAGGGTCCATCAATGTGATGCCAGGGATGTGACTATAGGTGATGACGGGGTCATGAGGATGCTGGGCCATATTTGCGTGCCCAATGTGGATGGGCTTCGAGAGTTGGTATTAGTAAAGACTCATAGCTCACGGTATTCCATCCATCTGGGTGCCGCGAAGATGTACCAGGATCTGAGATAACATTAATGGTGGCAGAGGATGAAGAAGTATATTGTTGAGTTTGTAGCTTGGTATCTCAACTTTTAGCAGGTCAAGTATGAGCACCAGAGGCCAGGTGGATTACTTCTGAGGTTAGATATTCCGGAGTGGATGTGGGAGCGGATCACCATGGACTTTGTAGTTGGACTCCCACGAACTTCGAGGTGATTTGATGCTATATGGGTCATTTTGGATCGGCTGACCAAGTCCGCGCACTTCATTCCTGTTGGTAATACATATTATTCGGAGCGGTTAGCTGAGATTTATATCAGGGAGATTGTCTGATTGCATGGGTTTCTAGTTTCTATCATTTCTGACAGAGGTACTCAGTTCACATCTCAGTTTTGGTGAGCCGTGCAAAGAGGTTTTGGTACTTAGGTGGAGTTGAGCACAACGTTTCATCCTCAGACCGATGGGCAGTCAGAGCGTATTATTCAAATTTTGGAGGACATGTTGTGCGCCTGTGTCATTGATTTTGGGGGTTTATGGGACCAGTTTCTGCACTCGCGGAGTTTGCATATAATAATAGCTATTAGTCCAGCATTCAGATGGCTCCGTATGAGGCTTTATATGGTAGGAGGTGTTGATTTCCGATTAGTTGGTTTGAGTAGAGCGACGCTTGGCTGCTAGGCACAGACTTGGTTCAGGATGCGTTGGATAAGGTAAAGTTGATTCAGGAGCGACTTCGTACGACGCAGTCTAGGCAGAAGAGCTATGCGGATCGGAAGGTTCGAGATGTGTATTTCATGGAGGGAGAGAAAGTACTGCTGAAGGTGTCACCCATGAAGGCCGTTATGAGTTTCGGGATGAGGGGAAATCTGAGTCCCCGGTTCATTGGGCCTTTTGAGGTACTTTAGAGGGTTGGAGAGGTGGCTTATAGACTTGCCTTGCCACCCAGCTTATCGAGTATTCCTCCAGTGTTCCATGTTTCGATGCTCCGGAAGTATATTGCTGACCCATCTCATGTTCTAGACTTCAGCACAGTGCAGCTTGAGGGTGATATGTCATATGAGGTAGAGCCAGTGGCTATTTTGGGTCGTTATGTCATAAAGTTGAGGTCTAAGGATATAGCTTCAGTGAAGGTGCAGTGGAAAGGGCAGCAAGTGGAGGAGGCTACTTGGGAGACCGAGTGGAGATGCGGAGCAGATATCCTCACTTGTTTGAGACTCCAGGTATGTTTCTAGACCCGTTCGAGGACGAATGTTTGTTTAAGAAGGGGAGAATGTAACGACCCGACCGGTCATTCTGTAAAATTTGCACAGTTATTCTTGTTTTTGCCTTGTCATGCATTTTTTAGACTGGTTATGATGTGTTGGTGTCGGTTGGTTCGGTTTCATAGTCTTCATGGTGAGAATTGAGGCACTTAGTATCTTTGAGTAGCCTTATAGTTGGAAAATTTAACTGGGAGTTGACTTCTTGGTAAACGATATCGGAATGCGGATTTTATGGCTCAGATAGCTTCGTTAGGTGATTTGGGTATTTGGAGTGTGTTTGGAATTAGGTTTTGATGTCCGGTGTAGAATTAGGCTTGAATTGGCGAAAGTTAGTTTTTGGCGATTTCCGGTCGGTAGTGGAAAATAGGCCATCGGGGTCGGAATGGAATTCCGAAAGTTGGAGCAGGTTCGTAATGACATTTTGGATATGTGTGCAAATTTTCAGGTCAATAAGAGCTGTTCTGGATGGTTTCGGCATCTTTGGTGAAATTTAGAAATTTCAAAGTTCATAGGCTTGAATTTGAGGTTAATTTAGTGTTTTGATGTTATTTTGGGTATTCCGAGGGTGCGACTATGTCCGGATGATCATTTATGACTTGTTGGTATGTTTGGTTGGCGTCCCGAGGGTCTCGGGATGGTTATGAGTGATCAACGGGAAGTTTGGAAAGTCATTTTTGCTGCTGAGTTTTTCTGATGTTGCCATTTCCACACCTGTGGATATTGGACCGCAGGTGCGAGCCGCAGAAGCGACAAGAGGGATCGCAGATGCGGAATATGGGCCATCAAGGATAGAACCGCAGATGCGGTTAATTGGACGCATCTGCGGAACCGCCGGTGCGGCGTCTGGTCCGCAAATGAGAGTTTGGCCCCTTTAAAGAGAAACCGCAGATGCGGTATTTTGACCGCAAAAGCGGTCCGCAGGTGTGGGCAAATGGACCGCAAGTTCGAGATGCCTGGGCAGAAAGTATATAAGGTGGACTTCGCGAATTTTGGGTCATCTTCCACCTTTTTCTTGCGGGTTTGAAGCTCTTAGAGGGTTTTTGAAGGGGGAAATCGATAGTTCTTCATTGAGGTAAGGTTTTTGGACTCTAAACTCGTTTATATGTGATTTAAGGTCTGATTAATGGTCAAAATTTGGGGAAAGTCAGTGCAAAAATGGGTAGTTAGGGCTTGAGATTAAGAGATCTTAAAATGGGAATTTGATGGGTCATTTGAACTCCGATTTCAGTGTTCTTGGAATGTATAGACTCGGGGGAGGATGAAGATTCTTGTGGTGTAAATTTTATCGAATTTCGAGATGTGTGCCCGGGGGTTGGGTTTGGCCAATTTCAGGAATTGTGCCTAATTTTGATATTTTTCTATTGGGTTTTGCCTCCCTAGCATACTTTGATGTGATAAATCTGATTTTGATAGATTCAGAGCATTTGGGAGCCGATTCGAGGGGCAAGAGGTATGCGGAGTAGCTTTTCCGGCTTGTCCAAACAACTTATTCCCGTTTACAAACCTCATTAATTGAGGTAAGTAATGACTATAAATCTTATCCTGATGGTATGAAACCCGGAACCTAGCATCTTTTCACTGTTTTGACGTAATGCACACCCTGGATGACGAGTGTGTGGCGTGTACTAATTGGGGAATTTCAAATTTGTTCTCCCTAAGGCAACTATTGAGTAGCGTAACTGCTTTGAAATCACATGATAAACCATCTTTTCATGATTTTGATATATTTGGGTTGTAAGCCATGTTTGGGGCCTCGTGTCGATCTGTTTAAACCCCTTGGGGGTTGTTTTATGATATTCCTCATCGTGGTCATTATGATTTACACTCAGCCATTCATGTTAAAATGTTTTTGATACTCAGACTTGTTGATATTATTTCATGATATAAAATATTGTTTTGGGTCGAGAACCCTGTTTATTTATGGCGTGAATGGCATTTTGAGAGTTTCTGACTAAGTAAGGCCGAGAGCCAATATTGTGAGGATATATTGGATCGGGCTACACGCCGCAGCATGTTAGACTGTTATGATATGTGAGAGGCCGATTTCCAGAGTGATTGATGCCATGATTTGGTTGTTTATAGCGCTTGGGCAGTGGGAGCCCCTCCGGAGTCTGTACACCTCCAGTGAGCGCAGGACCTACTGAGTGCGATTGTCGAGTGTCGAGTGACGAGTGATTGGGAGGCGTGACTGACTGTGAGGTTGCCCGAGGGGCTGATGTTGAGTGATTGTGAGATATGCTGAGTGTATGAATCTGAGCTATGATTTGCCCGAGGGGCGGTTTGTGATACTTGTTTGTCTGAGTACTATTTCTTATTCATTATCTTTAAAACTAATACTTCTTGGGTATTTTCCTGAAAACACTAGAAATCATACCTGCTCAAAGGATTTTACTGAAACTGGCTTTTAAAGCATATTTATTCAAATGTTTACACGGTTGGAAATCAATATTTTATCCATTGTGATTTGGTGATTAGCTCCTGTGTGTTTTCTTACTGTTCAGACTTGATTTATTTTTATTACTACTGAGTTGGCGTGCTCACCATTACCCCTGCACCTCTGTGTGCAGATTCAGGTGCTAGTACCGAGCATTAGTCATCTTAATTCCGTGCGGAGCCAGAGTTGGGATATTGAGGTAGTTGTCCAGTATCCACAACATCTCTATTTCCCTTCCTTATTTTTGTACTTAGTTCTTCGTTCTGAGATTTTGTATTATATCAGTAGTATTCTTTGTATCATTCTTAGATGCTTGTGACCTGTTGGCTCCAGATATTGGGGATGGTTATAGACTGTTTAGCTTATTTTTTTTTGCTTAAGGATTCAGAAAATTATATACGTTTATGAAAAGTTGAAAAATGAATTAAGATTTTTGAAAATAAAATGTAAATATGTGATTGTTGGTTATCCTAGTTCCATGATAGGCGCCATCACGTCCGGTTAGGATTTGGGGTCGTGACATGCTCAGCTTCAAAGTCAACAAAAACTCCAAGCACAGCAGCGCCGAAAATGGCTCCTCGAGTCGAACAGGCACCAAAGAGATCGAGCAATAACGGGTCAGCAGCTGACCCCGCTATTATGAAGATGCTCGAGGACCTCACAAAGAGGATCGAATCAGGCGAAAAGAAGATAAAAGCTAACAACAAAAAGGTGGAGACTTATAACTCAAGGGTCGATCATATCTCGGGCGCACTCCTGATTCTGAAGGGTGTAGTTCAAAGAAGTTCGTGCAGAAGTCATTCCCATCGAGTGCGGATCCAAAGCCCATTCCAAAGAAGTTCAGAATGACCGATCTCCCTATGTATAACGGGACCTCGTACCCCAGTGTGCACATCACTGCTTACACTTGTGCTGTAAAAGTAAATGACCTAAAGGATGACGAGATTGAATCCGTCCTGTTGAAAAAATTTGGAGAAGCACTATCAAAGGGGGCCATGATGTTGTATCACAACCTACCCCGGAATTCAATAGATTCGTTTGCCATGCTGGTGCCATCAAGGTTGCTACGAGGAAGTCTGACCTCTTCAAAATGAAATAGAGAGAAAATGAGATGCTAAGGGAATTTGTATCTCGCTTTCAAATGGAGAAAATGAAATTACCACCAGTCTCTGATGATTGAGAAATGCATGCCTTCACTCAGGGCTTGAACGAACGGTGCTCGATAGCTTCAAAGCAGCTAAAGCAAAACTTGGTTGAATATCCCGCCGTAACTTGGGCGGATGTCTAAAACCGATATCAGTCAAAGATCAGGGTCGAGGACGACCAATTGGGAGCCCCTCGTTCTCAGTGTATCCTATAATGCTCTTAGCGATGGAATCGAGGTTTCTAGAAAGAGAACCGAGGCCAAGCAAGGAAAGGTGCAAACCGTACACCGAAGATCGAAGAAACGCCCTGAGGTGAAATATACCTCATAACAATCGAAGGATGGATCGAGGTCAGAATTCTCGGGGACTCGCGAACAAAGCCAGGTTCGACAGGCACGCGAGGCCGGTGGAGGCACTCCGGTTATCTGAGTACAACTTCAACATTGATGTTTCAGACATCGTATCGGCCATAGGTAAACTCAAAGATACCAGGTGGCCAAAACATATACAATCAGATCCTTCGCAAAGGAACCCTAACTTGGTGTGAGAATACCACGACACTCACGATCATAGGATCGAGGATTGCAGACAGCTCCGAGAAGAGGTAGCCCAACTGATCAGTAAAGAGCACCTCCGAGAGTTCCTCAGCAATCGGGCTAAAAATCAATTTCGGGAAAGAGAGCCGAATATGAAGAACGAACCATAAGAACCACAACACGTCATCCACATGATCATAGGAGGAATGGACGTCCCACAAGAACCTATTGTCAAGGGAACAAAAATGTCCATCACCAGGGAAAAGAAAACTCAAAGTTACATACCCGAGGACGCTCTCACATTCAGTGAAGAGGATATAGAGACCCCGCCTCAGTCTCATAACGATGCATTGGTAATTTATTTTCTTTTGAATAAATTTAAAATGAAATGTGTGCTCGTGGATCCAGGTAGCTCATCCAACATAATTAGGTCGAGGGTGGTAGAACAACTCGGTCTGCTCGACCAGATCGTGCCCGCCTCTCGATTTCTCAATGGATTCAACATGGCGAGCAAAACAACAAATAGGGAAATCATCCTCCCGGTCATCGTGGCCGGCACAATTCAAGATACCAAGTTTCATGTCATCGAAGGTGACATGAGGTACAATGCCTTACTCGGAAGGCCGTGGATACACTGCATGAGAGCCGTGCCATCAACCCTTCATCAAATGATGAAGTTCCCAACGAAGGATGGAATAAAAACAGTGTACGGGGAGCAGCATGCAGCAAGAGAGATGTTCGCGGTGCACGATGTGGCACCAGCATCGACACCTTCTACATCGAAGGAGCCAAAGGACAAGCAAATAGCCAAGTAGCAATATCAAACTACATTCTCGACTGCACCCGAATGAAAGAATAAAGGACTGTGATGGTCCTCGGAACGAGCAATTGAAGCATATCGAGACTCAAATGCTACCACAGTTAAGGTACAACCCTCTCCCTTTTCATTTATGTTTCACATTGACATATGTGGAGGTGTTCGATTGAGAGGAATTGAAGCACCCCAGATCAAAGACCTTAGGTTTTAAAGCATAAGTTGCACTCTTTTTTCCTTATATCATATTTTATCCCAAATGGGTTTTACCGATGAGGTTTTTAACGAGGCAACATACATATGCTACCTAAGGACAACTCATCACGTATTTAAGGAGTCACGCCCCAATTTCGGGGAGCGCGGCCGGCGCTTAATGAACCTGGTCGAGCAAGCCTGTTTGCCTTTCCTACCCGTCTCCTTTTCGCCCCATGATTAAGTTATACCATCGCTTATTGAGTTAGTATGAGATAAAGCAAAAGTGTACGTACATAATATTAATCCATTCTTCCTCATATACCGATTTCCAAAAGTTAAGTAATCCAAAACATACATGCTAATTATAATCTTTATAAGATGGAAGTAAAGTTACGAGTTAACCCAACAACTACCCAACAACACACTTGACCCACATGAGAGTCTACGGAGCCTCTAGGGATAAGGAAGACAAACAAAATCCTGCCGGCGACAAGGCCCCGGCTATACCTCAAAATGTGAAAACATAACCAAAAGGATAGCAACATATTTACACACGACCCCGGGAAGAAGCGGGGTTCACCGAGACAGTTGTGGAGGGAAGGAGAGGCACCACTACCTGCGATCAGAGCCACCTACATCCATTTAAAAGATGTAGCGCCCACGGCAAAAGGGACGTTAGTACCATCGAATAGTAATAGTATGTTTGAACAAACTCTACCCTAAGTAGAATAATTAGTAAACACGTAAGAAAACAATCACAGAATTCAAATAACATTTTGCCGAAATCAAGGAAATCGAATGAGAGCCCCATAGAATTCTTGTTTCATCTTTTCATCATTTTGATCAATTAGCCTTTTAATGCCAAGTTCCACCACTTGTAATACCACCGTGTCGTTCTTACACGAAGTTCGGTCTCGGCCCGACCAGCTAAGCCATCCCACTGAAACATATCCACCATCATAATTTATATTCGTATTTCGATGTAAATACCACAATGAGGGCAGCATAGAGTCCGACATCGACCCGATCGTCTAGGCCATCTCACTTGGGACATAACCTCATCAATTAATTATTCAGTTCGCGTTCCTTTCTCCTCAATTAACACATAGTCCTTAGCACATGGATACATTTGGCAGCTGAGTTTATTTCCCTTTTTATTCATTCAGTAACACTCTTCCTTGTAAAGATAAGTTCCAATACATGATAAATCATACCCATAATAGGATAATCATAAAGAATCATAATTCAACATTTCAAGCAACATGGAGGCATGTGAGACAATTAAGACAATTAACGAATAGAAGTTTTCAATCTTAACACATTGAGACAATTAATTCACATAGAACCAAGCAAGAGGCCATACCAATTACTCAAACACCAATAAGTCGATCCTACGAAGGTCAGAGTTTAGCCTACCTCGATTTGGGGTTTTCCTTAATTTCTACCACAATTCACCGGACCCTTTTAGCACCTTCAATCTAATTCACAATGTAGCACAATTGAACCCATAATTAGGAATAATGATCATTGCTTGAGCTTACTTGAGCATTGTATCAAACATTAGGTGCTTATTAAGATTGCATGGTCCCGTTTTTAGTGAAAGATTACTCTAACCTATTTCCCTTTACTAGTTTAGGATTACTTGATTAGATGCATGTAAGGTTTCTATCCCCATTCCCATGAACTAACCTATCCATGGTCCATTTTAACTAAAATCTGGAAATTAAGGTTGGTGTGGTAGAAGCTTACCTCTTAGAGGGAAGAAATTGGTGTCCTTCTTGATTAATTCCAAGCTTGAGTGGTCATGGAGGATCAATTGGAGGGAGTTAGGACCTTCTCTCTCTAGAACCCACTTTCTCACTCTAAATAATCAGAAACAAATGGCTAAAAGATGGGGGATGGATGTTATATATGGCTGGGGTCGGGTTGTAAAAATTAGAAAATGGGTGCCCCGACATAGGTTTGCTGTCCGAAATGTGATCGCATTTCGGTTATGCAGTCCACAAACCTGCCGCATAACTGGTCTCAACTGGGCAAAAAAGAAAAAGGAAATTTCCCCTGTATGCGGAAACTATGCGGTCCGCATACCTGTTATGCGGTCGCATAGTGCACCACATAACTCCCTCCGCAAAACTCGAGTGCAAAAATGCGACGAACTATGCGGCCTGCATACACGAAAAACTATCGCATTTTGGGCCGCATAGTTGCCCTCAAAATGGATAACAATCTGTCCAGCTATGCGGCCATTATGCGGTCCGCATACCTGATATGTGACCGCATAGTGGACCGCAAATCAGAATCCCTCCGTGAATTTCTTCCTCTAAGTCCGGGGGTACTTTTCACTCCTAAGAGGTCCAAACCTAAGAATTTCTACGGCTATTTCAACATGGGGATCTAACTGGGCATCGTTTTTGGTTAAGAATTCTATGGGTCTTTACATCATCCCCTACTTAAGATCATTCGTCCTCGAATGAGGATCGGGGAATTACTTGGGTTTGAAAATACTATATGCCAACCACCAAATTCAACTAACTCCCAATTTTTCTAAAATTTTTGCCAGAGTTTCCTTTGTAGTTAGGCCTATCCACCTGCCAGAGAGCCCCCGAAACACATTTCCAGGAACATCACATAACTAGTCAACACAATAACACATAAATACAGCACAAATTAAGGAGTTATAAGAGAACGAATGATTAGGGAAGTGGGGTCTACACAATATGATAAGAAATGCAATTATTTAGAGATGACGACTTCATAAACTATTACCTGACTTATTCAAACAAATGAGGGTACTTCGTTTTCATTTCATTTTCCGCTTCCCAAGTAGCTTCCTTGACTTGTTGTTCCGACATAATACCTTAACCGATGCGATTTCCTTGTTTCTCAACTTACAGACCTGCCTATCAAGGATGGAAAGCGGAACTTCCTCATATGACAATTCTTCGTTAACCCCAACGGTCTCAACTGGCACGATGATAGACGGGTCTCCAATCACTTTCTTTAACATGGACACATGAAACACCGGGTGCACCAATGACATTTCAGGGGGAAACTCCAGCCTATACGCCACCTGTCCTACCCTTTGAGTGATTCTATAGGGCCCGACAAACCTTGGACTCAATTTCCCTTTCTTTCCAAACCGCATGATCCCCTTCATGGGAGATACCTTCAAGAACACCCAATTATCTTCTTAGAACTCTAAATCCCTGCAAAAAACGTCCGAATAGGATTTTTGACAGCTCTGAGCAGTTTTTAACCGCTCCTTTATGATTCTAACCTTCTTCATAGCTTGATGCACGATATCCGGTCCCAACAGTTTGGCCTCTCTAACCTTGAACCACCCAATCGGTGACCTACACCTCCTACAGTAGAAAGCCTAAAATGGTGCCATCTGAATACTGGCATGGATACTGTTGTTGTAAGAAAATTCTATAAGTGGCAAATGATCATCCCAGCTACCTCTAAATTCAAGCACACAAGCTCGTAACATGTCCTCAAGCGTCTGGATAGTCACCTCTGCTTGTCCGTCAGGTTTTGGTGGCAAGCTGTGCTGAGATTTACCTGCGTCCCCAATCCTTCCAAAAGGCTTGCCTCCTAGCTTCCAAGCGAGCATGATCAACGGCCCAAGCCTATTTGAGCTCAGCCTCTTCCTCCTTAGTCTGATCATTTGCGGCGGCAGCGTCCTTTTTGTACGAAGATACAAATGCATCGGCCTCACACTTGGCCGTAGATAATGTGACAGCCTCCTCTTGAGAACCTCTAAGAAGACCTTGAGTCGAAGTTAGCTCTTCCCGAGGCTCTGAGGCCATGGTATCATTATGCCGCTTCAGCTCGAGGAACTCGGCATCTTTGGCCACAACTACTTCCCGGAGCACCCACTAAGGCATCCTTTTGCTGATTTGAAAATGCCGAATTAGGATAGTGAGCACCAAGTTATGAAAACAAAAGACAATCCCATGAATATGTAACTACCTTCTCGATAAAGTCGGCCCGCTCCTGGAGCGCCTTCTCCGAGCTTGCTCGAAGGTCAGCCAATTTCTCTTCTTTTTGGCAGAAGAAGCCCTCAGCTAATTAGACTCCAACGTGAGTTTTTCAAACTCCTCCTCATGGTGATCCAGCTCATCTCTTGACTTAGAGAAGGCTTGGTCATACATCTTCGTGACCTACAACGCAGAGAGAGGAAGTTAGAAAGGCAAAAGTTAGAATTCAAAGCACATAAGTGATGTCGAAAGAAATCACTTGCTTCTAAAGTTTTCCAACCTCCTTGATGATAACGGGGGTGAGATACGCATCCTCTTCAATGCCTACTAAGTATTCTTTAAACATATCATCCTCTCCCTGAGAGGCCCGAATATTGGGAGCTTCCCAGTTCTGGGCATCCCGAATTTGCCCTGGTGAAAATGATGGGCCCGATTTCAAATCAACCAGGGCATCGACCTCTATCGGGGCTTCCCCTCATCCTTGAAGAGTCTCAAAGTCGGCTCCTCCAACCGGGTGTTCATCAGCACAGGTCGTATCATGTCCGACGGTTGGCTCGGGAATGCACCCAAACCCTCCTCGAGGGTCTCCTGAACACGAGGTGGGTCCGCATCGGCCACCTCTGACTCAGAAGTCTTCTACCCAGCAACTTTCGAAGCATCAGCGCTCCGTCTTACCCTTTGTACCAAAGGGAAATTGTCATCATCTTCGTCTTCAGTACGAAGACTTTCTGCATCTGCCGAGGTCAAGATCATGGCATCGGTCATAGGCTTCCGAGACTTAGATTTCTTTTATTTTAGAGACTCCGTCGGCGTCTCCTTCTTTCTTTTTTTGCCCTTGGCGGGTTTTTGGGCCTCTTCATTGCATGGAGGAGGCGATCTCATTGAAACGGCTTCCCCGAGGCCTGAACAAACATAAAATATGAGACTTAGCGCCATGAAGTCCACTTAAAAACAACTCAGAAGTAATGGCTGTAAGGGCTTACCATGATTCTTGGCCTGCCATCGCGTCTTAACCAAATCGCGCCAAACGCGCTTGCTATATAGAAATGCCGAGTCTAAGAGTTTGACCCATCCCGGGAGGTCCTTAACTGTGTTGGGAAACCACACGGTGGCTGTGCAATCAGATAAAAATCAAGTCAAAAAGAAAGGAATTAGTTCAAAAAATGGCATTCACATGATGGAATACACTCGGTGTAGCAGCACTTACGTCTCATGTTCCATTCCTCCGGTAATGACATCTTCTCGGCAGGGATGAGGTTCGAGGTCCTGACTCGAACAAACCGGCTCATCCAATCCCAATCTTTGTCTTCGGCGATGCAGGCAAAAAATGCTTTGGTAGATCGACGTTGTAGCTTGACTAAGCCCCCTCGATAGAGACGAGGGTTGTACAATCTGATCAGGTGATCGAGGGTGAAAGTCATTCCCTCGACCGTGTTGGAGATATCTAATCATATTGACAATTCTCCATAAAGAAGGATAAATTTGGCCAAGCATCACTCGATACTGACCACAAAAATCGAGGATCATTGGGTCTATCGGTGGAAAAGAAGAATCTACGGCACCTGAAGTGAAAGGATACATATATACGTTGAGGAAGCCAACTTTATGTGTAACTATCTGTTCCTCAGATGGAGGGATTTATACTTGCACAGCTTCGCCCCAGCGGCAATCTATCTTTACCTTTTTCACATCGGTCACTAAACTTATGTACAGAGACATGGGCTCACATCAGAAGAGACATGGCCTTAACAGAAGTAAAGCAACAAAGAGCACACAGATTTGAACTTCATAGTATAATGAACGACATTAGGAGTAGAAACATACCAGTTAAAGAAGAAAAAAAGAAGGTAAAGTGTGATGACCCAAAAGGTCATCCTGTGTAAATTTTAGCTAAAACTGTGTTCCAAGGCCCCAAAAGCCTCCGTTAACTCACCTCGATGTGCGTGCACAGCCAGGGCGTGAAGCCGAGAAGCCTTTTTGTGGAAACTTTCTAAAAAGTTGAATTTATGGTAATTAATTGATTGAAGTTCACTTCCGTCAACATTTTTGGTAAACGGACCTAGACCCGTGATTTGATTGTCCCAGAGGGTCCGTAGGAAAATATGGGACCTGGGCGCATGCCCGGAATCAAATTCCAAGGTCCCAAGTCCGAGAAATGAATTTTTAAAGAAAATTATTTTCTGAAAAAAATAAAGGCTTTCGAAAATGAACCTTGATGCGAAACATGTGTTAACGGGCCCGTACTATAGTTTAGGAGCCCGTAACAGGTTCAATATGGTTATTTTGTGTTGTCCGTGAAATTTGGTAAGAAACGGACTTGGTTAGACGTCTTTCAGATCAAAAATGGGAAATTTAGAAGTTTATGAAGTTGAGAAAAATTCTATAGATTGTGGAGTTTAATTCATTGTTTTAGATGTTATTATGGTGGTTTAATTATTTTAATAAGTACGTAGGATGTTTATAAGGTTGTGTGTGCAATTGGTCTTGAGCCCCGAGGGCTCGGGTGAGTTTCGGGTAGGCATCAGAGTGCAAAAAGTTAGAAAACTCTGGTGTGAAATAGCTGTTGCTGGTGTCTGGCATTTTGCTCTATGCGATCGCATAGGTCCTTCTGCGATCGCATAGGATTGCATTGAGGGGGAGGTCAGTTCCTCTATGCGATCGCATAACACTGTCCGCGATCGCATAGATGTATAGGAGGTCTGGGCGGGGGCTGGCTAGGTACTCTTCGCGAGCGCAAGGTCTAGTTCGCGATCGCATAAAGTGGAGTCCTTGAGCTATGCGATCGCAGTCACTCATTCGCGATCGCAGTAAGAAGGGATCCCAGGTTCTTCTTCGCGATCGCAGAGTGTAGGGACCAGACTCTCCGCGATCGCAAACCCATTTCCGCGATCGCGATGCATGTTTTCGCCCAGTTATTTTAATAGCCCCAAAACAGAATACTTACACGGGATTTTTCATATTTTCACCCTTCTCTTCTTCCTCAACCCCCATTGACGATTCCCAAGCTAGTTTTCCTCCATAACCATTTGGGTAAGTGACTCTAACACTAATTTCTTCCAATTTCCTTCATCAATCACTAGAATCTAGGTCTAATAACATGAAATCAAGGTAGAAATTAGGGGTTTTTGGGCAGAGTTAGGTTTATGGAATTTTTGGGAATTCAACCTCATTTTGGGGTCGGATTCTAAAAAAATTGTATATTCGGGCTCGTGGAGAATGGGTTATCAGGTTTTGGTGCGAACCTCGAGTTTTGACCAAGCAGGCCCGGGGTCGTATTTTGGTATTTTTGGAAGAATGATATAAAATGTATAATTAGGCTTTGGGATTGAGTTATTGAGTAATTACTGATGTTATTAAGTCAATTATGTCTAGATATTATCGTTTCGGAGTTGGATTCGAGAGGCAAGGTTGTGATTGAGGCTTGACTTGCATTTTGGAGCCGAGGTAAGTGTTTGGCCTAACCTTAGCTTGAGGGAATAGGTATAGAGTCTTATTGCTATGTGTAATTCATGTCCAACGTATAGGTGAGGTGACGAGTAGCTATATGTTGTTTTCAAGCATGCTCATGGGTCAATTGTGATGACATACCGTGTTCTTAATATTCTCTGTAGTATGAGTAATTGGTGATATAGAAGTGATACGTTGATGTTGTTTCATGACATGGGAAGTTATTGATTAATTGTTCAGTTGAGGCTCTTACTGTTGAAATTACACTTCTCGGCGAGTTTGGTTATAGCCGAGTCCCTTGCCGGGACGATAGAATTTTATTGAGTATTTCTGTACACTTGAGATTTCTTATTGTTAGTTTTCACATTATATTGTTGTCTTTATATTATTTATCGCACGAGGGGACATGTCGTGCCGATTGTTTATTATTTATTGCACGAGGGTACATTCGGTGCTGATTGTTTATTATTTATGGCACGAGGGGACGTGCCGTGCTGATTGTTCATTATTTATCGCACGAGGGGACATGCTGTGCCGATTGTTTATTATTTATTGCACGAGGGGACATTCTGTGCCGATTGTTTATTATTTATTGCACGAGGGGACATGTCGTGCCGATTGTTTATTATCTATTGCACGAGGGGACATTCTGTGCCGACTGTGTATTATTTATTGCACGAGGGGAAATTCCGTGCCGAGTGATTGTGAGATTATGCACGGGGGGACATGTCGTGACTTTTGTTGTTCATTATCTGTTCTGAGACGTTAACTTCGTGCTTTTACTTTTACATTTCAGTTGTTACCCTGTTCTACTATGCTAGTTTTTGTTGTCCCTTTTATCCCTAGCATGTTCTCCCCGTATACGTATTTACTTGTTTATTTCCATCGATATTTTCCTGTTATTATATAGAATAGAACAGGTATGTATATTGTTGTCGGTCCTAGCCTCGTCACTACTTCGCCGAGGTTAGGCTCGGCACTTACTCAGTACATGGGGTCGGTTGTACTAATGCTACACCTGCACTTCTTAATGTTGTGCAGACTACGCAACCGGACCCAGTGGACACTGACGGAGAGAGCATTCCTTCAGTCCATTCAGGAGACATCGAGGTAGACCCGCAGACGTTCATGGGCCCTGGCATCACCTTCTACCCTTCTCTTTCAGTTCTGTCTTATTCTATTGTTTCAAAGACAATATTATGTACTTATTTTTCAGACTATTGTATTTAGTAATCTCATAGACAGTTCATGAGTATGTGACACCAGTTCTGGGTTGTATTTATGGGATGTATTTCGAAGCTTGCAATATTAGTTTTGAAATCAGTTAACTTTCATATTGTTAGTCACTGTTGTCGTAATTATCTTGTTCAATTTAGCTGTTAATAGGTTTGTTTATTTAAAATGTTGGCTTGTCTAGCGGGTACAACGTTAGACATAGTCATGGCCCGAAGGTGGGATTTCGGGTCATGACAAGTTGGTATCAGAGCACTAGGTTTCTTAGGTCTCACAACTCACGGACAAACTTGGTAGAGTCTGAGGGATCGGTATGAAGACGTCTGTACTTATCCCTAGAGGCTGCAAAGTTAGGAATAACTTCACATTTTTCATTCTCTGTCGTGCCAATTGAATTCTAAATACTAATTGAGTCTCTAACTACTCTCTTGCAGATGGCGAGAACGCGTGCTTCCTCATCGACTGATCAACAGCCCGATCCTCCGATTGCAGCTCCTACGAGAGGCCAAGGCCGAGGCCGTGCTAGAGGCCTAGGCAGAGCAAGAGCAACAACTCCAGTTGAGGACCCACAAGTAGACTATGCCGGTGAGGTTCCTGCTCAGATAGTCCCAGTTGGACAAGCTCAGGTCCCAGAGGGGTTCATTGCTACCCCGGTGCTTCAGGACGCTCTAGTCCGCTTAGTGGGACTCATGGAGAGTGTGGCTTATGCCGGTCTTCTTCCTACTGCACCAGCTGGATCTCAGGCTGGGGGAAGGGACCCAGACTCTTGCTATCCATACGCCAGAGCAGTTTTCCACCCAGTTCCAGACTCCGGCACCTCAGACAGCCGGAGTAGTTCAGTCGGGTATTGTGGCACCCGCCATTGAGGGAGAGCCATGTAAGTAGATGCTCTATGGAGGCTGGATCGGTTCACCAAGTTATTCACTACTACATTTACTGGTGCACCATCAGAGGATCCCCAGGATTATTTTGACAGCTGTTATGAGGTTCTTCGGAACATGGGCATTGTGGAGTCCAACGGAGTGGACTATGCTACTTTTCGTCTTTCGGATTCCGCTATCAGTTGGTGGAGAGACTATTGATTGACCAGGCCAGTTGGGTCTACACCTTTGCCGTGGGCTCAGTTCTCCGAGTTCTTCTTGGGGAAGTTTCTTCTAGGTACTCAGAGAGAGGATCTTCGGAGGCAGTTTGAGCGTCTCCAGCAGGGCTCCATGTCCGTTACTCAGTACGAGACCAGGTTCATTACTCTATCCAGGCATGCTATTATGATACTCCCCACTGATCGGGAGAGGGTTTGCTGAATTATTGAGGGTTTTGCCCAGCCTATCAGAACTTCAGATAGCCATAGAGACGGGTTCTGATATCTCCTTTCAGGATGTAGCCGATGTGGCCAGACGCATTGAGATGGTATTATCCCAGGGTGGTGGTCAGGGGTCTGACAAGAGACCTCGTCATTTCGGCTGTTTCAGTGGTGCCTCATCTGGAGGCAGGGATTCATTTGGTAGAGGTCATCTCCATAGGCGTTATCAGTCGGCACACCAAGTATGCCGTAGGGCATCATCAGCTCCCATCAGTGCACCGCCGATTCAGAGTCTTCAGGGTGGTCATTCTGGTCGCCAGGGACAGTTCCAGGGTCAGTATTCTCAGTAGCCGAGGACTTTCTACACTTGCGGTGGTTCAGGGCACATCTCCATGTTTTGCCCCCGAGGTTTTGGTGGGTCTTAGTATCAGGGTTCCCGTGCCATGGTTCCCGCATCAGGTGCACCCCGACCCTCTCAGCCACCTAGAGGTGGTGGTCATGGTGCTAGAGGTGGAGGTCAGACTCATAGAGGTGGAAGGCATGCCACGAGAGGTAGAGGTCAGGCCGTAGTAGGTCGACCCAATGCTGTTCAGGCTGGAGGGGCTCAGCCCCGGTGTTATGCTTTTCCTGCCAGGCGTGACGCTGAGGCTTCTGATGCAGTTATTACAGGTACAGTTTCAGTTTGCAGCCGAGAGGTTTCGGTGTTATTTGATCGGGTTCTACATTCTCCTATGTGTCTTCATATTTTGCCCCTTATTTGAGTATGCCATGTGATTCCTTGTGTACTATTGTGCATGTGTCTACATCGGTGGGTGATTCTATAGTGGTAGATCGAGTCTACCGTGCTTTCTTAGTAGTTATTGGTTGTATGGAGACTCGGGTTGATCTTTTGCTTCTGGATATGGTTGACTTTGATGTTATATTGGGAATGGATTGGCTATCCCCCTATCATGTTATTCTGGACTGTTATGCCAAGACAGTGACTTTGTCCTTGCCAGGTGTGCCTCGTTTGGAGTGGAAGGGGACTCCTAGTCATTCTTCTGGTAGAGTTATTTCATATATGAAGGATTGGCGCATGGTCGAGAAGGGTTGTTTCGCTTATCTGGCCTATGTTCGCGATTCTAGTTCTGAGGTTCCTTCTATGGAGTCTGTGCCCGTGGTTCGTGAGTTCCCAGAGGTAATCTCTGCTGACCTGCCGGGTATACCACCCGACAGGGATATTGACTTTTGTATTGAGGTGGCTCAGGGCACTCAGCCCATTTCTATTCCGCCGTATCGTATGGCCCCGCCAGAGTTGAAGGAATTGAAGGAGCAGTTGCAGGATCTGTTGGATAAAGGCTTCATTAGGCCTAGTGTTTCTCCTTGGGGTGCTCCAGTGTTGTTCGTTAAGAAGAAAGATGGCTCAATTAGGATGTGTATTGACTACCGGCAGTTGAATAAGGTTACTATTAAGAACAAGTATCCTTTGCCGAGGATTAATGATCTATTTGACCAGCTTCAGGGTACTACAGTGTTTTCCAAGATAGACTTGAGATCTGGTTACCATCAGCTGAGGATTTGGGTGTCTGATGTCCCTAAGACGGCCTTTCGCACTCGTTATGGGCATTATGTGTTCTTGGTGATGTTATTCGGGTTGACAAATGCCCCCGCTACTTTTATGGGGTTGATGAACCGAGTGTTCAGGACTTATTTGGACTCGTTCCTTATTGTTTTCATTGATGATATATTGATATACTCTCGCAGCCGAGAGGAGCATGAGCAACACCTTAGAGTCGTCCTCAAGATTCTGAGGGATAGTCAGTTGTATGCCAAATTCTCCAAGTGTGAGTTTTGGTTGAGTTCAGTTGCATTTCTAGGCCATGTGGTTTCATCAGAAGGTATTCAGGTAGACCCCAAGAAGATTTCAGCAGTTAGAGATTGTCCTAGGCCCACTTTAGCTACAGAGATTTGGAGCTTCTCTGGCTTAGCAGGATATTATCGCCGATTTGTGGAGGGATTTTCATCTATAGCAGCCCCGATGACCAGGTTGACCCAGAAGGGTGCCTCGTTCAAGTGGTCGGATGAGTGTGCGGCGATCTTTCAGAAGCTCGAGACATCCTTGACCACGTTCACCTGTGTTAATGTTGCCCATAGGTTCAGGACCGTATACCGTGTATTGTGATGCTTCACGAGTTGGACTTGGTGCAGTGTTGATGCAAGATGGCAAGGTCATAGCCTATGCTTCTCGTCATTTGAAGGTCCACGAGAAGAATTATCCAGTTCATGACTTGGTGTTAGCAGCGATTGTTCTTGCCTTGAAGATTTGGAGGCATTACTTATATGGTGTGCCATGTGAGGTGTTCACGGATCACAAGAGTTTGCAATACCTATTCAAGCAAAAAGAGTTGAACATGAGGCATAGAAGGTGGTTGGAGTTACTGAAGGATTATGATATTACTATTCTTTATAACCCGGAGAAGGCCAATGTGGTGGCCGATGCTTTGAGCCAGAAGTCAGTCAGTATTGGTAGTCTTGCTTATTTATAAGTCGGAGAGCGACCTCTTGCTTTGGATGTTCAGGCTTTAGCCAACCTATTTGTGAGATTGGAGGTTTCTGAGACTGGCGGTGTTTTGGCCCATACTGTGGCCCGTTCTTTATTGTATGACCGTATTCAGGCCAGGCAGTATGAGGATCGCCATTTATGTGTTCTTAGAGATAAAGTATGGCACGGAGGTGCCAAGCTAGTTTTCCTTCATAACCATTTGGGTAAGTGACTCTAACACTAATTTCTTCCATTTTTCTTCATCAATCACTAGAATCTAGGTCTAATAACATGAAATCAAGGTAGAAATTAGGGGTTTTTGGGTAGAGTTAGGTTTATGGAATTCTTGGGAATTCAACCTCGTTTTGGGGTCGGATTCTAAAACAAATTGTATATTCGGGCTCTTGGGGGAATGGTTATCGGGTTTTGGTCCGAACCTCGAGTTAGGACCAAGCGGGCCCGGGGTCGGATTTTTGTATTTTTGGAAGAATGATTGAAAATGTATAATTAGACTTTGGGATTGAGTTATTGAGTAATTATTGATGTTATTAAGTCAGTTATGTCTAGATATTATCGTTTCGGAGTTGGATTCGAGAGGCAAGGCTGTGATTGAGGCTTGACTTGCATTTTGGAGACAAGGTAAGTGTTTGGCCTAACCTTAGCTTAAGGGAATAGGTATAGAGTCTTATTCCTATGTGTAATTCATGTCCAACGTATAGGTGAGGTGACGAGTACCTATATGTTGTGGTCAAGCATGCCCGTGGGTCACTTGTGATGAATCATATCGTGTTCTTAATATTCTCTGTACTATGAGTAATTGGTGATATAGAAGTGATACGTTGATGTTGTTTCATGACGTGGGAAGTTATTGATTAATTGTTCAATTGAGGCTCTTACTGTTGAAATTACACTTCTGAGCGAGTTTGGTTATAGCTGAGTCCCTTGCGACGATAGAAATTTATTGAGTATTTATGTACACTTGAGATTTCTTATTGTTAGTTTTCACATTATATTGTTGTCTTTATATTATTTATCGCACGAGGGGACATGCTGTGCCGATTGTTTATTATTTATTGCACGAGGGGACATTCCGTGCCGATTGTTTATTATTTATTGCACGAGGGGACATGTCGTGGTGAGTGTTTATTATTTATCGCACGAGGGGACATGCCGTGCCGATTGTTTATTATTCATTGCACGAGGGGACATTCTGTGCCGATTTTTTAATATTTATTGCACGAGGGAACATGTCGTGCCGATTGTTTATTATCTATTGCACGAGGGGACATTCCGTGCCAATTTTGTATTATTTATTGCACAAGGGGACATTCTGTGCCGAGTGATTGTGAGATTATGCACGAGGGGACATGTCGTGCCTTTTGTTGTTCATTATCTGTTCTGAGACGTTAACTTCCTGCTTTTACTTTTACATTTCAGTTGTTAGCCTGTTCTACTATGCTAGTATTTGTTGTCCCTTTTATCCCCAGCATGTTCTCCCCGTATATGTATTTATTTGTTTATTTCCATCGATATTTTCTTGTTATTATATAGAATTGCACAGGTATGTATATTGTTGTCGGTCCTAGCCTCGTCATTACTTCGCCGAGGTTAGGCTCGGCACTTACTCAATACATGGGGTCGGTTGTACTGATGCTACACCTGCACTTCTTTATGTTGTGCAGTCTACGCAGCCAGACCCAGTGGACACTGACGGAGGGAGCATTCCTTCAGTCCATTCAGGAGACATCGAGGTAGATCTGCAGACGTTCGTGGGCCCTGGCGACACCTTCTACCCTTCTCTTTCAGTTCTGTCTTCTTCTATAGTTTCAAAGACATCATTATGTACTTATTTTTCAGACTATTGTATTTAGTAATATCATAGACAGTTCGTGAGTATGTGACACCAGTTATGGGTTGTATTTATGGGATTTATTTCGAAGCTTGCAATATAAGTTTTGAAATCAGTTAACTTATATTGTCATAATTATCTTGTTCATTTTAGCTGTTAATGGGTTTGTTTATTTAAAACATTGGCTTGTCTAGCGGGTGCAACGTTAGATGCAGTCATGGCCCGAAGGTGGGATTTCGGGTCGTGACATAAAGTAGGCTGGATTCAACAGTCTAGCCTTAGCTTTCAGCCGGCTAGACAAGCAATAAACACAAGTAGCAAAGAGATGAGAGTAACGTTTTGTGTGTGTGTGTTTGAACTGTTGTTCATCCTTGAAGTGGCAGAATGAGGGTGTATATATAGCACTTAGGGAGTTAAACAAATAAGGTAAAGGAAATCACAGTTCAATCAATTAGAGTCAATCATCCAATTATGGAATCAATTCCACTAAAGAAATCAAGAACATACTACTTTTAATTGGGGAGTCAATTAACGGTTAGAACTGGGGTTCAATTAAGGCAGTAAATCAGAATCATACCATATAGGGAGTCAGTAAAATCCCAAACCATACTGATAATTAATTAAGGTAAGTATAATCAATTAAGGTCGCAAATAAGGAAACAAGTAAGAATCTGAGCAACAAAGGTTTCAGATCCACAAAGGTTTGGGATTTACAATAATACTCGAATCATTTCAGATCCACAAAGGTTTGAACAGATTAAAAGACTAGTGAAACTAGGGTTTTCAGAAACAGTAGAGGTAAAAGAAAATCTGTCAAAAACTATGGATTCACACTAAAAAATAAGAGGCAACCCATACTCACAAACGAGAAAGGCCACAGACAGGCCTATAGACATATTTTGCGAGAACATGGTTGAATCTCCATGAGATTCTCTCAAGGATCTATGTAATCAAATAGCTAGGGGGTATAAGAGGCTAGTAGAGGTCGGAGAATGCACGTAAACTCCATAGATGGGAGCTTTTCGCCAGTGAAAACGATTAGGGTTAGGGGTGAGTTGAGAGAGAATTGAAGAGGTTAGGGAACCAGTGACGACGGAAATGAAAGAGTGAGGGGGGGGGGGGTTAGGGTTGTTTGTGAATTAAAAAGGTAAGTTTTATCGTGGACCGTTGATCTAAAAGATCAACGGCCACGATTAAATAGGGTTATTTGGTCTGGCAGGTATAGGTTGGGCTAAGGGTGAATTGGGGTTTAGGCTTGTATTAAAAGGGTTAGGTCCGAAAAATTAAAGAAATTATATGGGCTATTTGTGAAATACCCAAATAATTGATAAAAATAATTAATAGATTATAAAAAATGATTTTCATGCATAGAAATGTTTTAAAATAATTACTCAATATTTTAAAAATACAACAAGCTATTGTCTGGTAAAATAATATAATATTGCAAACACATGGGCTATAATTGCAAAGTTATTGCAATTATAACCCAAAATGTAAATGTGGCTATTTGTGAAATGTTTAAAGCTTAGTATAAATATTAATAGCAAACGTAAATCATAAAATTGTTATAAAATTATTTGTAGTGCGATTAATGATTATTTATATTATAAAATACTGGGATAAATTAATTAAAATTCCTCATGTTGTCGCGCCCCCTTTTTCCTCTTTCCAGCGGAGTCAGGGTTTCGACATTCTTTGGGACAACTCATTTCCTTTTGGGAAAGGGCTATAGAAATTGAAGAGTCTCCACCTAACGGATTTAAGGTGCGTTAGGTAACCTAATGCAAGTAACTCATATAAACAGATTTGTGTTACCAGAGATTGGGTAAGGGATTGAAATTACCTTGAAGGGAAGGTATTAGGCACCCCTCGAGGTCCACAAGGGTGGGTCCCGGCCAAACATATTTTGTGAATTAGTCATTAAACAAATAAAGCAGTTTGAGCACACATATGGATTAAACAAGAAAAAGGGAGGTCCCAGGTTTATTAGCCAATAGAATCACATATGTGCAATACCCCGTAAACTTTCCTCAATGAGAGGTGTTACACGTGGCATTAGTGCACAGGTCATCATATCCTTTACTACCCAATTACCCTCCCCTTAATGGTTATATAAGCGGTTCTAATTAAACGTACTCTATGCATGCACTACTTATAGCCCTGGAGGTGTTTAGGACCTCTAATTTAGGCAGTTCTAGACTCTCCTAAGGTGCTTAAAAGGAGAAAATCTAAGCGAAAGTTAAAACAATTAGTGGCCTGCAATGCCTCAAAGTTTGTTACCATTCTGCTTTTGATGCCCTTTTCAATTCTTTCCCCGTGTTTGATGATGTCGGAGAACTTGTGGTTTTCGATAACCATGAACCTTTCATAGTATTGCAGATCCTGTGCCCTGACAAAGAATTTGTTCATTTGTTCCTCGTCCAGTGTCGGCCTGACTTTGGATGCTTCTGACCTACAACGAGTAGCATACACGCGGAAGGTGTCCGTAGGCTTCTTCTTAAGGCTCTGAACATAGAAGACATCTGGCATATTTTCTGTGTTGAACCTGAATCTGTCCATGAAATCAGACGCCATACTCACCCAGTTGGCCCACTTCTTCGGATCCTGGTTGATGTACCAGGACAAAGCATCTCCTGTAAGACTTCTCATGAAAAGCTTCATTCGGATTCTTTCATCCTTTCCGACCCCTACGAGCTTGTCGCAATAAATCCTTAGGTGTACCCTGGGATCACCTGTTCCATCAAACATTTCGAACTTGGGAGGTTTGTAACCCTCTTACAGTTCTACGCCTGGTTGTATGCATAGGTTTTCATAGTTCAGACCTTCTATCTCTTTGCCTCCTTCGATGCCTTGGACCCGACTTGTCAGCTTCTTGAGTTCCTCAGCCGGGATCTTAATGAGCATGTCCTTATTAGCAGATTCCGGTGCATAAGATATGAGTTGAGTGGGGTGAGGTAGGGTCTCCACATATATAGGGTTGTTTTGGTGGCCGAGAGTTTGGGTATATCTCACAACCCCAAATCCTAAATGGTCGTGATGGCGCCTATCGTGGAACTAGGCTAGCCACTATCACACAATTACACAATCCCTTTAATAAAATTTACTGAATTCATTACTAGCAAGTATAAAATCTCCTAAGTCCTTAACAGCACATAATATAATCTAACAGTCTAAAACCATTCCCTAGAACTGGAGTCAACTGATCACGGGCATCTAAGAATAGTACTAACACTGCTAGTGTCATAAAACAATGTCTCAGAACAAAATACTAAATACAAAATGTAGGAAGGGAAATGGATAAGGTTTGGACGCTGGACAGCTACCTCGAAATCCCGAATGCTGATGATGAACGAACTCAGATGACTACTGCTCAGAACCAGTACATGGATCTGCACATAGAGGTGCAGGGAGTAATGATGAGTACGCCAACTCAGTAGTAATGAAAAAAAATAAGTCTGAAGATAAGAAACACATAACACAAAATACCAATCCACAAAATAGTAAAGTACTGAATCAATATAAAGTATACATTTAGTACATATGTTTGAAAACCAGTTTCCGTAAAATCTTTTGAACAAGTATATTTTCAAATATTTCTCAGTAAAACTCCCAAAATATCAATATAGAAGAATGAAGTAAATCAAAATTAAAACTCAAAAAAAATATCATCATAAACGCCCCTCGGGCCACATCGTCGCTCATAAATAGTCACTCAACACCTCGCCATCTCTCAGTAACAGTCGCTCAGCACCTCACAGTCACTCATGCCTCTAAATCACTCGTCACTCGGCACTCGCACTCAGTAGGTACCTGCGCTCACTGGGGGTGTGTACAGACTCTGGATGGGCTCCTACAGCCCAAGCGCTATAAGCAAGCCAAATCATGGCATCAATTACTGAGGCTCTCGGCCTCTCTCATATCATAAATATCCTCACAATATTGGCACTCGTCCTCACTCAGTCAGACACTCTAAACCTGCCACTCGGGCCATAAATAAACAGGGTTTTTGACCCAAAATAGTACTGCGTGTAAAATCATAATTATTATGTGAGGAATACCATAAAATAGCCCCCCCAAGTGGTTAAAACAGATCGACACTAGGCCCAAAACATGGCTTACAGCCCAAATATATCAAAACATAGTAATACTATAAAACATATGCTTTAAAAGTAGTTTCGCAACTCAACAGTTTCCTAAAAAAGAACATATTTCCAAATTTCCAATTCGTGCACGCCCCACACTCGTCATCCAGTGTGTCCGTCACTCCAAAACCGTGAAAGGATGTAAAGACCGAGGTTTCAAACCCTTAGGACAGGATTTATAGACATTACTTACCTCAAACTAGCCTGAAAAGCTATTCTGCAACACGTTTTCCCCTCCAATCAACTTCCGAGTGCTCCAAATCTATCAAGTTCTGATTTTTCACATCAATTTATGCTAAGGGGATGAAACTCAATCGAAAAATATCAACTTTATGCATAAAACCCGACCCCCGGGAAAGCATCTCGGAACTCAACAAACTTTATACCAAAACGATCATCATCATCTCACGAGTCGGTACATATAAAGAACACTGAAATCGGAGTCCAAATGACCCCTCAAATCACCCCTAAACGGTCTCTTAAACTCAAGCCCTAGTTTCCCATTTTTTCCACTGATTTTCCCTAATTAAACACTGTTAATTTGGTCCTTAATCACATATAATCGAGTTATGTAGTACTAAAATCTTACCTCGATGAAGAACAACCGTTTTCCTCTTCAAAAATCTCTCCAAAAGCTCTATTCCCGTTCAAAAATGGTGGAAAAGTGGGCAAGGGTAGCGGATTGATTTAATTTATATTGCCAAGTTTTCTTCATCACGAACGCGGCCTCCTTCCCGCGTTCGCGAAGCAAAAATTCCCTAGGCCCCAAATTAACTCTACGCGAACGCACTAACAGAGTCGCGATAGCGATGTATCACCTGGCCATCCCTCCCCGAACGCGGTCCACACCTCGCGATCGCATAAGCCAAAACCCCTGGGGTCACCAATCACCCAGTCTTCTTCGCGAACGCATGCCATCTTCCGCGAACGCGATGCTTCCTCTCCCTAAACCTATGCATTTGCATCCATCCCTTCGGGAACACGAAGAAAAAATCCGCAGCTTCCCCAATTAACCCTTCGCGAACATGGGACCTCACCGGCGAATGCGTTGAACAATTTCTCTATAACAAAACACCAGCAAACCAACAATCTTTTCAAGTCCAAAAGTGCTTGTTTGAGCATCCGAAATACACCCGAGGTCCCCGAGACCCCAACCAAACCTAGTACATATCCCATGACATCACTCAAACATAGTCGAACCCTCGAAACACTAAAAATAATGCAAAAACACCAAAATCACATCCAGTTCAAGTCTATTAACTTTGAAATTTCAAGAATTCACCAAAGATGCCAAAACTATCCAAAACACCTCCGATTGACTTGAAAATTTGCACACATATCCAAAGTGACATTATGAACCTTCTCCAACATCTATAATTTCATTCACCAAAAATTAACTTTCGCCAATTCAAGTCTAATTCTACCCCGGACATCACAAAAATATTCCGAACACACTTCCAAATCACCTAACGAAGCTATCCGAGCCATAAAATCTGCATTCCAAGGTCGTTTACCAATAAGTCAACTCCTAGTTGACTTTTCCAACTATAAAGCTATTTTTAGAGACTAAGTGTCTCAATTCTCAGTACAACATTTCTGAATCCGAGCCAACCGACTCTAACACATCATACACAGTACAACCAACCTATGACAAGGCAAAAATAGTAATAGTAATGCGAATTCTACAGAACGACCAGCATGGTCGTTACATTCTCCCCTCTTAAATAAACATTTGTCCTCGAACGGGTCTAGAAACATACCTAGAGTCTCAAACAAGTGAGGATATTTGCTCTGCATCTCCCGCTCGGTCTCCCAAGTAGCCTCCTCTACTGGCTGACCTCTCCACTTTACCTTCACTGAAGCTATATTGTTAGACCTCAACTTTCTGACCTAACGACCCAAAATGGCCACTGGCTCTACCTCATATGACATATCACCCTCGAGATGAACTGTGCTGAAGTCCAACATGAGACGGGTCACCAACTTACTTCCGTAGCATCGACACATGGAATACCAGATGAACACTTGATAGGCTGGGTGGCAAGGCAAGTCTATAAGCCACCTCTCCAATCTTCTGAAGCACCTCAAAAGGACCAATAAACTGGGGACTCAGCTTTCCCCTCTTTCCGAATCTCATAACACCCTTCATGGGTGATACCTTCAACAGTACCTTATCACCTTCCATAAAATACACATCTCGGACCTTCCGGTCTGCATAAATCTTCTACCTAGACTACGCCGTGCGAAAGCGCTCCTGAATCAACTTCACCTTCTCCAGCGCATCCTGAACCAAATCGGTGCCCAATAGCCTAGCCTCACCGGGCTCGAACCAACCAACCGGAGATCTACACCTCCTACCATATAAATCCTTATACGGGGCCATCTGAATACTAGACTGGTAGCTATTATTATATGCAAACTCCACGAATGGCAAAAACTGGTCCCATGAACCCCCAAAATCAATCACACAGCCACAGAACATGTCCTCCAAAATCTGAATAGTCCGTTCTGACTGCCCGTCGATCTGAAGATGAAATGCAGTTCTCAACTCTACCTGAGTACCCATACCTCTCTGCACGGCCCTCCAAAACTGAGATGTGAACTGAGTACCTCTGTCAGAAATAATTGAAGTCGAAACTCTGTACAATCGGACAATCTCCCTGATGTAGATACCAGCTAACTGCTCCGAAATATAATTAGTACTGACAGTAATGAAGTGCGCGACTTGGTCAGCCGATCCACAATGACCCAAATAGCATCAAAACCCTTTGAAGTCCGCGGAAGCCCAACTACAAAGTCCATGGTGATCCGCTCCTACTTCCACTCCGAAATATCTAACCTCTGAAGTAATCCACCTGGTCTCTGGTGCTCATACTTGACCTGCTGGCAGTTGAGACACCGTGATACATACTCAACGATATCTCTCTTTATCCGCATCAACCAATATTATTGTCTCAGATCCTGATACATCTTCACGGCACCCGGATGGATGGAATACCGCGAGTTGTGGGCCTCTGCTAATATCAACTCTCGAAGCCTATCCACATTGGGCACGCAAATACGGCCCTACATCCTCATAACCCTGTCATCGCCACTAGTCACATCCCTGGCATCACCTCGACGGACCCTGTTATGAAGAACTAACAAGTGTCGGTCATCATACTAGCGTGCTCTAATCTGATCGTAAAGAGAAGATCGGGAAGCCATGCTAGCTAACACCCGCGGAGGCTCTGACAAATCCAATCTCACCAACTGACCCTCTAAAGCCTAAACATCAAGTGCTAAAGGGCGTTTTGCTGCTGAAAGGTAAGCTAGACTCCCCAAACTCTCGGCTGTGCGACTCAAAGCATCGACCTCTACATTGGCCTTCCCCGAATGATACAAAATAGTGAGGTCATAATCCTTGAGAAGCTCAAACCATCACCTCTAATGCAAATTCAAGTCCTTCTACTTCAGCAGATACTGCAAACTACGATGATCAGTGAAAATCTCACACTACACTCCACACAAATAATGGCGCCATATCTTCAAGGCATGAACAATGGAAGCTAACTCAAAATTGTGCATTGGATAATTCTTCTCGTGCACCGTCAATTGTCTAGATACGTAGGCAATCACCCTACCATCCTGCATTAGTACCGCTCCCAAACCAACTCTAGAAGCATCATAGTAGACTGTATAAGAACCCGAACCAGTAGGCAAAATCAATACCAGAGGTGTGGTCAATGCTGACTTGAGCTTCTGAAAGCTCTCCTCACACTCATCAGGCTATCTGAATGGAGCACCCTTCTGGGTCAATCTGGTCAAAGGCGAAGCAGTAGAAGAGAATCATTCCAAAAAGTGACGGTAATATCCTGCCAGACCAAGGAAGCTCTAAATCTCTGTGGCTGAGGACGATCTAGGCCAACTCTACACCGCCTCAATCTTCTTCGGATCAACCTAAATACCCTTACTAGACACCACATGCCCCAAGAAAGCTACTAAACCAAGCCAAAACTCACACTTGGAGAATTTTGCATAAAGTTTCTCCTCCCTCAACCTCTGCAACACAACTCTCAAATGTTGAGCATGCTCCTCCTAGCTTCGGGAATATACCAGGATGTCATCAATGAACACAATGACAAAAGAATCAAGATAAGGCTGAAACACGTTGTTCATCAAATGCATGAACGTCGTTGGGGCATTGGTCAGCCCAAATGACATAATCATAAACTCATAATGACCATATCTAGTCCTGAAAGCAGTCTTCAGAATGTCAGAATCCCGAATCTTCAACTGGTGATACCCGGACATCAAGTCAATCTTGAAGAACACTCTATCTCCCTGAAGCTGGTCAAACAAGTCATCAACACGGGGCAAAGGATACCGGTTCTTCACTGTAACCTTGTTCAGCTGCCGATAATCAATACACATGCGCATGGAGCCATCCTTCTTTTTCACAAACAGCACCGGTGCACCCCAAGGTGACACACTAGGCCAAATGAACCCCTTATCTAAGAGTTCCTGAAGCTTCTCTTTCAACTCCTTCAACTCCGTTGGTGCCATACGATAAGGTGGAGTAGAGATAGACTGGGTGCCTGGCATCAAATAAATACCAAAATCAATGTCCCTGTCAGGTGGCATGCCTGGCAGGTCTACAGGGAATACATCTAGAAAATCACGGGCCATAGGAACAGAATCAACAGAAGGAGTCTCACTACTAACATCCCTCACAAACACAAGATAAGATTCACATCCTTTCTCAACCATATGCTGAGCCTTCAAATAAGAAATCACCTTTCTATGCACATGCTCAATAGACCCTCCACTCAACTCTCGCAACTCCAGGCATAGCTAGGGTCACGGCCTTAGCGTGACAATGAAGAATAGCATGACATAGGGATAACCAATCCATGCCCAGTATCATATCAAAGTCAACCATGCTGAGCAACAACAAGTCTACGTGGGTCTGCAGACCCCCAATAGATATCACACACGACCGGTACACACTGTCCAGAATAATAGTATCGCCCACCAGAGTCGAAACATGGAAAAACGTAACTAAAGTCTCACTGGCCATACTCAGAAAGTGAGCAAAATACGACGAAACATAAGAGTATGTGGAACCAAGGTCAAATAAAGCCAAAGCATCACTGTGACAGACTGAAATAGTACCTGTAATCACTGCATCAGAGGCCATAGCATCAAGCCTAGCTGGGAGTGCATAAATACGTGGTTGGCCTCCACCTGCTCGACCTCCTCCTCTAGGGCGGCCTCTAGCTGCATGACCACCACCCCTGGCTGCCTAGGTAGGTGGTGAAGTGACTGGGGCTAATATCGAGGGCTTAACCCTCTGCTGAGATAAACCACCAGGACGACCAGGACACTGCCTCCATAAATATCCAAACTCTCCACACTCAAAACAACTACCCGGAGCTGGAGATGGAGACTGAACAGAACCCATGTCGCTATAATAGTTACTGGATGAACCATGCATAGAAGAAACCTAAAATGATGATGCTCTGGAGGAGCTCTGAGTTGGAAGTGCACTAAAGGATGAACATCCCGGATAGGAGCTGTGGGGACCCTGCCTCGAAGATGCGCCACTATAAGCTGGGCGAGCTGGCTGAAGAGGTCTAAATGAGCGACCTCTGTTGTGTTGAAATTGCCCTCTGGAAGGGGCACCACTGAAGCTACCTGATCCTCGAGGCCTCTTGGCCTCCCTCTCCTCACGCTCATGCCTGCGAACCGACTCAATATCCTGAGAAATGTCAACAACCTGCTCGAATGTGGCACCTGACACCCTCTCTCTAGTCATCAAGATTTGAAGTTGATACGTGAGACCATCTACAAACCTCTCGATCCTCTCCCTATAAGTAGGGACTAACTCAGAATCATGTCGAGCCACCTCAGAAAACCACATCTCGTACTATGTGACTGACAACTCTCCCTGGCGTAGCTGCTCAAATTCCTTGCGTTGCTCCTCTCTGTGGGACTGAGGAATGTAATTCTCCAAAATGATCGTGGAGAACTGCTACCATGTGAGGGGTGCTGAACCAACAGGCCTACGCCTCTCAAATGCCTCCCACCAAGTGAAAGTAGCACCAGCAAACTGAAATGTAGTAAACGAGACCCCACTCGTCTCCAAAATCCCAACAGTACGTAGTATCCTTTGACACTTATCCAGAAATCCCTGGGCATCCTCAAACTCTATGTCGCTGAAAGTCGAAGGCTGAAGTCTACTGAACCTCTCTAGCCTACGCTGCTCATCCTCGACATAGCTGGGACCACATAGTCCTGAACTGGAGCAACCGGCTGGGTTGGGACTGCCCCCGGTGCTTGAAGACCCTGTACAACCTGCTCAGGTGTCCGGGAAACTGGAGTCTGAGTGCCTCCCCCGGTCTGAGATGCGGCGACAGTAGTAGACATAGCAACTACCTGAGCCAAACTGGTACACACTGTGAAGATCTGAGCCAGGGTCTCCTAAAGACCCCGAATGATAATGGGCACTTTCGGTGCCTGAGCCTATCCCGCTGGGGAACCCTCGGCGGGAACCTGATCCTGAACAGTTGGGGGATCCACCGATACTGCCCCGGCTGCAGCACGGGCTGGTCCCCTAACTCCACCACAGCCTCGACCCCTCGTGGATCCAACTGGTGTCTGGTCACCCTGATCCGTAGCGCGTGTCCTCACCATCTGTGAGAGATTGAAACAACAGGAGTTTAGATTTCCAGAATCAATAGAATGGCATGACAAAGTTCAAGAAAATGAGATTTTTCCTAAGAGTTTTGTAGCCTCTCGAAGATAAGTACAGATGTCTCCGTGTCGATCCGCAAGACTCTACTAAACATGCTAATGACCGTTGAGTCCTATGTAACCTAGTGCTCGGATACCAACTTGTAACGACCCCAAATCCTAACTGGTCGTGATGGCGCCTATCGTGGAACTACATTATCCACTATCACACAATTACACAATCCCTTTAATAAAATTTACCGAATTCATTAATAGCAAGTATAAAATCTCCTAAGTCCTAAATAGAACATAATATAATCTAACAGTCTAAAACCATTCCCTAGAACTGGAGTCAACTGATCATGAGCATCTAAGGATGGTACTAACACTGTTAATGTCATAAAACAATATATTAGAACAAAATACTAAATACTAAATGTAGGAAGGGAAAAAGAGAAGTTGTGGACGCTGGACAGCTACCTCGAAATCTCTAATGCTGACGATGAACGAACTCAAATGATTACTGCTCAGAACCAGTACCTGGATATGCACACAAAGGTGTAGGGAGTAATGATGAGTATGCCAACTCAGTAGTAATGAAAATACATCAAGTCTAAAGATAAGAAACACACAACAAAAAATACCAATCCACAAAATAGTGAAGTACCGAGTCAATATAAAGTATACCTTTAGTACATATGTTTGAAAACCAATTTTCGTAAAATCCTTTGAACAAGTATATTTTCAAATATTTCTCAGTAAAACTCCCAAAATATTAGTATAGAAGAATGAAGTGAATCAAAATCAAAACTCAGTAAAAATATCAGCATAACCACCCTACGGGCCACATCGTCACTCATAAATAGTCACTCATCACCTCGCCATCTCTCAGTAACAGTCACTCAACACCTCACAGTCACTCATGACTCCCAATCACTCGTCACGCACTCGGCACTCGCACTCAATAGGTACCTACGCTCACTAGGGGTGTGTACAGACTCCGGAGGGGCTCCTACAGCCCAAGCGCTATAAACAAGACAAATCATGGCATCAATCACTCAGGCTCTCGGCCTCTCTCATATCATAAATATCCTCACAATATTGGCCCTCGGCCTCACTCGGTCAGACACTCTCAACATGCCACTCGGGCCATAAATAAACAAGGTTCTCGACCCAAAACAATACTTCATTTCAGAAAATGATATTATCATCAAATATGAGTGTCAACAACTTCACAAGAAAGACTGAGTGTAAAATCATAATTATTATGTGAGGAATATCATAAAATAGCCCCCAATGGGTTAAAAGAGATCGGCACTAGGCCCTAAACATGTCTTACAGCCCAAATATATCAAAACATGTAATACTATAAAACATATGCTTTAAAAGCAGTTTAGCAACTCAATAGTTGCCTCAAAAGGAACATATTTCAAAATTTCCATTTCGTGCATGCCCCACACTCGTCATCCAGTGTGTGTGTCACTCCAAAACCGTGAAAAGATGTAAAGTCCAGGGTTTCAAACCCTCAGGACAGGATTTCAAGACATTGCTTACCTCAAACCAGCCCAAAAAGCTATTCTGCAACACGTTTTCCCCTCGAATAAACTTCCGAGTTCTCCAAATCTATCAAGTTCGGATTTTTCACATCAATTTATGCTAAGGGGATGAAACTCACTCGAAAAATATCAACTTTATGCACAAAACCCGACCCTCGGGCCCGCATCTCGGAACTCAAAAAACTTTATACAAAATGATCCTCGTCATCTCACGAGTCTGTACATATAAAGAATGCTAGAATCGGAGTCCAAATGACCCCTCAAATCACCCCTAAAGGGTCTCTTAAACTCAAGCCCTAGTTTCCTTTTTTTCCACTGATTTTCCCTAATTAAACACTGTTAATTTGGTCCTTAATCACATATAGTCAAGTTATGGAGTCCCAAAATCGTACCTCAATGAAGAACAACCGTTTTCCTCTTCAAAAATCTCTCCAAAAGCTCTATTCCCGTTCAAAAATAGTGGAATAGTGGGCAAGGGTCGCAGATTGATTTAATTTATACCCCAGGTTTTCTTCATCGCGAACGCGGCCTCCTCCCCGCGTTCGCAAAGCACAAATTCCCTAGGCCCCAAATTAACTCTACGCGAACGCACTAACAGAGTCGCGATCATGATGCATTGCCTGGCCAACCCTCCGTGAACGCGGTCCACACCTCGCGATCGCATAAGCCAAAACCCCTGGGTCACTTATCACCCAATCTTCTTCGCGAACGCATGCCATCTGCCGCGAACACGATGCTTCCTCTCCCTAAACCTACACGTTCGCATCCATCCCTTCGCAAACGCGAAGAACAAATCCTCAGCCTCCCAATTAACCCTCCGCGAATATTGGACCTTACCCGCGAACGCGATGCACAATTTCTCTGCAACAAAACACCAGCAAACCAGCAATCTTTTCAAGTCCAAAAGTGCTCGTTTGAGCATCCGAAATACACTTGAGGCCCCCGGTACCCCAACCAAACCTACCAACATATCCCATAACATCATTCAAACTTATTCAAGCCCTCGAAACACTAAAAACAACGCAAAAACACCAAAATCACTTCCAATTCAAGCCTATGAACTTTGAAATTTCTAGAATTCACCAAAGATGCCGAAACTATCCAAAACACCTCTGATCGACCTGAAAATTTGCACACATATCCAAAATGACATTGTAAACCTGCTCCAACTTTCAAAATTTCATTCCGACCTCGATAGCCTGTTTTCCATTGCCGACCAGAAATCACCAAAAACTAACTTTTGCCAATTCAAGCCTAATTCTACCCAGACATCACAAAAATATTACGAATACACTCCTAGGTTCCAAATCAACTAACAAATCTATCCGAGCCATAAAATCTGCATTCTGAGGTCGTTTACCAATAAGTCAACTCCTAGTTGACTTTTCCAACTATAAAGCTATTTTTAGAGACTAAATGTCTCAATTCTCAGTACATCCGAGCCAACCGACTCTAACACATCATATGCAGTATAACCAACCTATGACAAGGTAAAAGCAGTAATAGTAATGCAAATTCTATGAAACGAACGGTAGGGTCGTTACAGTATAATGGTGATCATTGGTGGAATTCTAGGTTTTGGGAATAACTGCTGGAGTATTTTGTGAAGTATGGTAGGTGTTTTGCTGGTACTGTGGAGGAATAGTTTGATTTTGTGGTGGGGTAGTGTAATGGTGAGGTGTAGGAGGATTCTTTGGGCGCTTGCTGGGTGTGTTCTAAGGTGGTGCGAGGTTCTGGGTGTTTGCATGATTGACGTCTGAGACACTGAGTGTGAAGGACAAGTTTGCTAGATTCCGGACATGCTCGAGCTCACCTTGGAGTTCCAGTATTCTTTTTTCAAGCCGCAAAACTGCATCACTTGAGGCCTGAGTACCCCGACCATCAGAAGTTTCTGCATGTTCAACGTGTGTATTGTTTTCTTTTCTGGTGCCGTTGAAATCGTCCATATTTTCTTTTCCCTTGCCTTTTGGTGGACTAGGAAGAGGAGAATGTGGAGGGCCCCTAAATGTTGTGTGATAAGATGATGATGCTAGTATGCACGAACCAACCTTTGGGGATTGAGAATAATCAAAAGAAAGAAAGAAAAACAAAAGGTAGCCAAGTCAGTGAGAATTCTGAAAAGAGTATTTGCAGTATTTAAACACATATTGTAGAAATTTAAATTCACGTCCTAATTTAGGAGCCTCATTGTGCCCGAGGTAGGCCTAGCGACAAGTTGATTTGGAGAAACTTAGATGCCAATAAAGGCCTCATTTCATTAATATAAAAATAGATGAATCCAAAAACGATACTAAGATAATAAAGATAAGTCACTATTGGCACTTGGCCTTATTACATTTAGGAAAGCAAATAAATCTAGTCTACTTGGTCCCAGAAGGACCCTCCCCAGGCTTGGTGTTCCTAGCTCTATCGATCAAGTTTCCCAGTTTGCGCCCGGCAACAGGTAGGCTCTGGCTAGATGTCCTCCCTCGCCTCCTTCACCATTCTGGCAGCCGTGGATCATCTTTATTATCTTACCCTCCAACTCTATCAAACCTTGCTCCAGATATTCCAGCCTTCTATTGGAGGTGATAGCCATCTCTTTCCATTCACTAATCAGCCTCACATTGGTCTCGTGTATCTCTCGATGCTCCGCCTCGGAGTCATGAACCCTCTTGCGCAGTTTGTTGTATTTAACTTGTGTCTCGGCATCTTCATCTATGATTTTGTTTCCCCGATCGATCCCTGGCTTCACTACCCCATCCAGTCTATCCTCCAACCATGCTGGGTAAAACGGTGCACACCCCACATGATACATGTCGGGCTCAATGGTATTTTTCTCCACAATGATCTTGTAGTGCCACATATGCTAAGCTTGGCACCTGTAAGGTATGTCGTCATCCTGAAAATATGCTCGGAAATGACTCATCTTTGCAACCTGTGGTATGACATGTCTCCTGCCCGGTTGCCTCATAACCCTAATGGGAACATAGGGGGTGTATTCCCCTTAACCTGATCTACACTAAGTGAGGAGCGTCCCTAGACCTGATGATGAACTCGTCAGTCAGGAACCATTCAAACATCCACTGGACTTGTTCTTCAGTTAAATTGTCAAAGAGTTCTACCCATTCCTTAGCACTTTCCGGTTGCGCGAACCTATCCGAAAATATAAGTCATCCTCTTAGGGTGATGGAAGGCAATATAATCTTTTCAAGCCCTTTTGGATATGCTCTAATAACCACAGTTGTACCAGCAGATTGCAACACTCGAAATGCTTGAACCCTTTTTGACAGCGGTCCAGAGCCCGGTAGATGTCAGCTATGATCATTGGGATTATGGTGTATGTCTGTCCCTCGATTCTTTCCATTAAGGTCTTGGTGACCATAGCCAGTCTAGTGTGAATTCTTTCCCTTTTCATTGGGAATACTATCATACCCAAGAAGCATACAATGGACACAAAAACTCTGCCGTGGATGTGACCCAGAGAAGTGATGGAAAACTCGTCACGGAACATACAGTAGGACTTTCTATGACCGTATCTCTCATACAGGTAGTCAAATGGTATATAGGATTTCTTTAAGCATTCCAAGTCAGCGTTCTTCTTTAAACCTATCATATTTAGAAACCCTTTACCGGTGCGAATCTCCATTACAAATAGCCTAGGGCTGTCCCAAGGCAGTCCAGCAAATCCTCCTATTTCTTCTAGGAGCGGGGTCATTTCTATGTCCCCGAAATGGAACACATCCCTCTCACTGTCCTAGAATAAAGTTGCAGCTTAAATTAGAATGTTGTTTGGCTGAATGTCTAGCATGGATGGAATGTTTCCTAGGATTTTCTTCTTATGTTTCTTAACACTCGAGGGAAGATCCTCCCACCAATCTAGTAGTAATGGTGGTATGTTGCTGACCAAGCCGAACCTGGGGACCTTGTGCCTCATTTTCTGCAAAACAAAGAAGGTTAGGCCCTTTTCCCCCACCTGATTCGACTATTTATACATTCATGATTAGCATATTGGCATTTAGTTCTCCAAATTAATGCACAAAACGTGGTTGTGTCCGTTAGGATAATGGAAACCCTTGTGGACTATGGATAAGGCTTGTCTTAAAGGGTTATTATGTGGACAACATATTAACCCGGCTAGGTTTGACCATGATGCATGCACAATTATAATAAGAGTAAGGTTACTATGGGGGTCTAGACTGGTACCCTCAAGCAGACAACTTGAGGGGGAAAGACACGGAACCGTCGACTGCACCGCTGATCGACTAGTTTTACTGCAAATAAGCCTTTTCGAATTTAAAGGGTGATATATTGGAAGAGCGCAACCACTCATCAAGTGTTTCTATAGGATTGATTATGCACTAGTGGAATATGATGTTGAGCATGACTTATGCAGCAGTAAATAGCATGTTGCCACGTATTTGCAGATTAGAAAATCAATAAATACAGCATTTATAATTGAAAGACATTAAGAAGGACAACAAAGAAACAAATTCAGTTCCGGATTAAGGAAATAAATACTTGAAAATAAACAGTCAAGTTAACATAAAGGGAAAGGGAAAGGGTGAACATGTATCAACAGAGTAAAGCATGTTTAGACTAATTCACAAAGCAAATTTGTTATAGTAAAAGCCTAAGATCCCCAACAGAGTCGCCATGCTGTCGCGCCCCCTTTTTCCTCTTTCCAGCGGAGTCAAGGTTTTGACATTCTTTGGGAAAACTCATTTCCTTTTAGGAAAGGGGTATAGAAATTGAAGAGTCGCCACCTAACGGATTTAAGGTGCATTAGGGAACCTAATGCAAGTAACTCATATAAACTGATTTACGTTACCAGAGATTGTGTAAGGGCTTGAAATTACTTGAGGGGAAGGTATTAGGCACCCCTCGAGGTCCACAACAATGGGTCCCGGCCAAACTTATTTTGTGAATTAGTCATTAAACAAATAAAGCAGTTTGAGCACACATATGGATTAAACAAGAAAAAGGGAGGTCCTAGGTTTATTAGCCTATATGATCACATATGTGCAATACCCGGTAAACGTTCCTCAATGAGTGGTGTTACACGTGGCATTAGCGCACATGTCACCATATCTTTTACTACCCAATTACCCTCCCCTTAGTTGTTATATAAGCGATTCTAATTAAACCTACGCTATGTGTGCATTACTTATGGCCCTGGAGGTATTTACGACCTCTAATTTAGGCAGTTCTAGACTCTCCTAAGGTGCTTAAAAGGAGAAAGTCTAAGCGACAATTAAAACAATTAGGACTGTCAGGAAACTGAACAATTAAGGGGGCTCACATTTACCACCTCAAATAGGCAAACAATAGCACGTCTCAAACAGCAAGATTTCAGATATTTCAGAAGGTCCTAGAGCAGGATATCTAAGTGATCAAATTGAATATATGCAACATTATGTTAAAGCGAGGCAATAGAGACCTAACCAGTTTGCCTGCTGATTTTAGGGCTTGCTGAATCTGGTCAATTTAGAAATAATTAAACAAAGCATAGTTTTACAATTTGCAAGATTTTAATTACCTACAGGCTTGCCTAGGCGTGGATCTGAGATGTCCCATAACATGATATCCAATTGTTAAGTAGAGTCCTATTAAACCATTAAACGATTTTTAAACAAGCAGTTTGTTCATGTCCTACAGGCATGCTATCTAGGTGCTGATCATTACAGAACTGGTTTTATACACATTTATCTCTATAACATGATATCTAGGTGTCGAGGCCACTTTTAAACTTACTCTTATAGACATTGTAGTTACTGATTTTATACGATGTTGGCATGGTATTAAAGCGAATGCAATTGAAGTCCTAAAGCAAGGTTTCTAATGCACATAAAAGGATGATCATGATTATTAGGCATAGTTGATAGCAACCTACTGACAGGATTTCTAAACAGACATGAGGTATGCAGAAGTTAGAAAGCAAAATTTTAGAACAAATGATATAATGCACTTATAAACATGTTTTCTAGTATGCCAAACAATCCAAAGAGCATGGTTTCTAATGCAAGCAAATAGTCATAATAATCCTAAGAACATGATTTCTAATGCAAGCAAAGAATCATAATGCTCCCTAGGGCATGATTTCTACCCGGTTTCTCCACAAAATCATATGAAAATCCCTCCCTTTTTACTAATATCCCCAATATCTGTTTACAAGAATTATTATTACAGACCATAAATGAATTGCAAAAAATAAATAATTTTATACTATAGGGAGCATAAATAGGCCCAAAGTGAACCTGAAGGAACCAGGCCTTCAAGCAGTCCAAAGTACCACATCTCATAGTGTCCAAGAGAGGGTATCCTGGTGTGTCAAAGTTCCCAAGGGCCTCAGGGACCTGGGGCAATGCTCACGCCAAGACCCTTTTAAAGAGGAGTAATCTTTGTGCAGTGTTGAAGGGCCAGCCCCAGTGTGCCAGAGTTCGGAAGAATCTCATGGATCCTAGGCAGTACAGACACTGGAGGGGCAGAATCCTAAGTATTCTAAGTGTAGGAGTGAGAGTGCTTGACAGAGTAGGAATAACTTTAGGAAAAACAGACCAGAAGTAGAATAGGTTAAAAGTGAAAATACTTTAGGAATGGAAATAGTTTAGAAAACATATTAAGAGTGAAAATAGTTTAAAAACATTCTAAGAAAAGAAAAGTTCAACAAACAGCAGCAAGTAGGAACACAGTCACAAAGCTTCATATTGCCCAGATTCAATTCAGTTTGTTAATTAACTCTAGGTGAACATGTGGCATGCTGAGACAAACAGTTACACAAAAGGGAGCAGGGGTTGGGAACACAGTTCTCACGCCCCAAAATCCATGAGGTCATGATGGCGCCGGACACCACTGTCGGGCAAGCCAATCATTAATTCATAGAAGTGAAATTTCCCGTTAGCACTTTCGAAATCGTTACTTTTCATTTTTATACATAACATCTATATAGAAATCCATTTCGTAGGAAAAGCAACCGTTCATTTATGTAAAAACACAACCCAAATACATATATCCCAGAACCCGGTGTCACAAGTGCATGAGCAGATTCTAAGAGTTTATACAATTACTACAAAGCTTGTCCGAAATAAGAATTGGACAAGTAATTTAGAAATAAAAATACAGTACATAGAGGGTGACTCTGTCGGCTGCGGGTCGTCTCTGAGTAATGCAGCTCGCCTAAGTCTCCAAGTCAGCCCTATTGCTATGATAGTACCTGTGCAACAAAAATGCACAGCAAGTGTAGTATGAGTACGAAAACAACGTGTACTCAGTAAGTATCCCGCCTAACCTCAGAGAGGTAGTGACGAGTGGTCGACTTGACACTTGCTATAAGTCAGTCTAGTATAATTTCAGTGAGACACTAAGCATGGATATCATAGACATATTTAATAATGACTAGGGAATAAGAAATATCAATTTGAATCATATTTAGCACCTTAAACTTTCGTCATTTCAGTTTGGCAATTAAATAATAATCAGGAGTAAGAAGCATAGAATTACTTCACATTCTTACATATCAATTCTTATTCTTTTTGACTGGCAAGTTCATAACTCTTTATACTAATAAACAAGTATAAATCATAGAAAGTATGTACCATTTATCATATGCAAACAACTGCCGAGGGTCGAACGGCGCGGACCAACAATAATAAACTGTGCACTGCCGAGGGTCGAACGGCTCGAACCATAGATGCATCTATTCACGCCACTTGCGAATCGATCATGCGATGCGGTTATACATATAAATAAATACGGCTAGCCTGCTGGCGAATCATACTTGCGAATCAGGTGCTCATTTGTACACGTATTCACACAATAGACTCATATTTCATCAGGAAGACAACTTCTCAAATTCAAGTGATAAAATTCTCTTTAGGTGAACATGAAGATATAGTTTAAAACATTTCTTGAAAATCATTTGCCAACTTTTAATAAGGTTTTAAAAACATCACTGGTTCCTCAAGAACACAATCATACAAGGAAGATTCGATTTTTCTTTTAAAATGCTTGAGGAAAGTAAGTTTAGGTTCTTTCAAATATTCAATTCCTAACTTGGTAATATCACCAGACAAATATCTTTTATAGGATCACAAGTATAACAATTAAGGCATGCTAGTGGGTCCTAGACTACCCGGACATGGTATAACTGTAGCTGCGCACGGACTCCCGTCACCTCGCGCGTACGTATCCCTTGCAAGTAATTTCATATATTTATTTAGTCCACCTAGGGGGACAATTCCCCCTCACAAAGTTAGAAAGGAGACTTACCTCGCTCCAAAATTCCATAAACGGCCTCCAAGCCCTTCCGACGACTCAAATCGTTGCAAAATGGTCTGGAACTAGCCAAATAATGGCAAACTAATGAGAATATACTCAAATACTTGTTAATAATTCAAATTATACAAATTCCCAACTCCGCTTAGTGAATTAACCAAAATGCCCTTGGGCCCACGTGCCCGGATTCTGAAATTTCTCGAAGATATACTCTACCATAACTTCACTAGTCCAATTATACAATTTACTCAAATATTCATGCTCAACTCGTGGCTGAAATCCACTTTTACCAAATTTCTAGGTTTTCTCCAAAACCCCAAATTTTTTCCCCAAAATTCATGTTCAATCCATGTACTAATCTTGTATTTAACTTAGAAACATGAAGGAGTTACTTACCTTGTGATTCATGACGAAAATCCTCTCTTGAAGCTCCTCCAAAATCGTCCAAACTAAAGAAGAAATTAAGAAATGACCAACCATTCTCGGTTTTTAAAACAATTTGCCCAGGTCATTTTCCGCACCTGCGGTCTTCTGCTTGCACCCGCGCTTCCGCAGGTGCGCTCAATCTCCCGCACCTGCGGCTTCCTCGACTCCAGCAAAACTTTGCACCTGCGATCCAAACGCCGCACCTGCGCCTTCGCAGGTGCGGAAATTCCCTCGCACCTGCGTATCCAGTCTATCCCAGCAACCTTCGCTCCTGCGGCACCAATGCCACTCCTGGGGCTCCGCACCTGCGGCCAAAGCCTCGCAGGTGCGGTCACACCAGATGATAGCAATTTCAGCCCTTTTCCCAACTTCAACTTTGATCCGTTAACCACCCGGGATTCACCCGAGGCCCCCGGGACCCCGTCCAATCGAACCAACCTATCCCAAAACATAACACAGACTTGCTCGAGCCCTCAAATCACATCAAACAACGCCGAAATCACGAATCGCGCTCAAATCCAAATCTTTAAGACTTAAGAAATTTCGACTTCCACATCCGATGCTGAAACATGTAAAATCACATCCGATTGAACAAATTTTGCACACAAGTCGTATTCGACATTACGGACCTGCTCCAACTTCCGGAATCGCATTTCGACCCCGATATCAAATTTTCCACTTCCGGTCGGATTCTTCAAAATCCTTCAATTTTCTATCTTTAGCCAAATGGCTTCAAAATGATCTTCGGAAATCCGAATTCACTTCCGATCGCGCTCTCAACTCCAGAATCACCATATGGAGCTATTCCCAGACTCATAAATCCCAAACAGACGTCAATATCTCTGAAATGCTCTTCAAGCAAATTTTAGGAAATTCCTTCAAAGATGCTAACTTCCATTTTATATGCTGAAACGCTCCTTGGTTATCCAAACCCCAATCCGGACATACACCCAAGTCCGAAATCCTCATACGAACTTGCTGGAACCTTCAGATCCTGATTCCGAGGTCGTTTACTCCAAATTCCAGTCTGAGTCGATTCTCCCAACTTAAGGATTCAAAAATGAATATTCTCCTTTCAATTCAACTCCGATCTTCCTGAATTTCAATTCCGACCATACGCACAAGTCAATATACCTGAAATGAAGTTGTTCATGACCTCCAATCGCTGAACGACACGCTAGAGCTCGAAACGATTGGTCGGGTCGTTACATTCTCCCCCACTTAGACAGACGTTCGTCCTCGAACGTGCCAAGAACTTCTCTTGGATTATCTGAAATCATTGTTTAGCACCTCGTGCACCTGCCCGTGCTACCACAACCCATTTAAGCACACAAGTTTCATCAAATCTTAAGATATCCTCTTCTTATTCATACAATAAGTTTAGAACTTAGTCCCAACACCTGAAATTCTCTACCGTGCATGTTTCTAATATTTGAACACCGTATCAACTACCACACAAGGCACCAGAACACAACTGCGTACCCTTGCTGAATCGGCACCACATACTGCATAACCCATCACCTGACCACAATGACGCTCCCTGAACCTTTTTGGCCAAGATTCTACGATCATGATGCTCCCAATGCACCTTTTAAGATATATACATACATTCTGCTATAATGCTGACGATATCACCACAATGGAGGGGATGTGTAGAAACTTCTAACCAATTGCAGATTTAATCACACATTGGCATCTTTTCTCTTGTCTTAGATCATCATTTCATTACGCGCAAAATAATGGTGATTGACCTGTGATATATTTCACATAATCTCATCACACCGATCCCTAAATCGATAAATCTCGTCTCGCCCAGTATGAACTGCTCAGATAACCAATCATCCCAGGCATAACCAGCAGTCTCAGATGATGCCACAACGTACCGATAAGCCACAACTCGAACATGATACACGAGACATGACTCCGGAAGGGACTACTCGACTCACCTAACTAATACGAACTTCCGCAGAATACAGGAAGCAAAATACAAGAAAATAATTATAGGGAACCGCACTCAGCATCACGTGGATGCGGCATGAAACATGATTCAAATAGCATACCTGTGGCGGCGTGCCACACGATCCTATCAGGAAGCTCACATAAGGAGACACACACGGAGCTGAATTGCCTGCTATTACACATTACTGAATACCAGCTATAAGCACACTAAGTGCATAGTACCATTCTGGGGAGACTGATAGATTCATATGCTACAAACTCAAGCACAACTGAGGTGCGATATATAAAATCTGAATCTGGAGAGCCATCCTGCTCATATAACCTCATCATTATGCGAAATCTCAAAACATAAGAATTTATCAAGCCATTTCATAACTCACGTGGCACATTATATATCATATGAATTTGACGAATATAGGACAACGCCTGATATTCCAACACCCCTCCTTGAGGAGTGCTATACTGAAATGAACACATCTGACTCGCATGAAGCCCATAATTCTTGTTTAAATCCATTCATTCGCTTCAAGTCGATTCTTCTCGCACTGAACTAGGCTGATAGCCTTACCTGGGTCTGTAATAACCCACCTTTTCCTTATAACCCACAAGAGCAACCATCATAGCAGGGACAAACACCCTACAATCCACAACTAACTGGACCGAACGTCCTTAAGGCATATATTCCCAAATAAGCAATATTGCACTTCCTTATACTTGGTCCAAATCTTCAATCAATCCGGTGACTACAAGTCACACTTACATAATCTTCCCGTGGCCATACTCCCACGACTTCTCGCACAGGTAGCCAGTATGCGCATCCATACCACTGACCAACCTAAGGTTGTAAAACAATTGAAGGACCCGGTCTCAGGTGATACTGGAAACCACATCAGCTCATACTAAACATTCAAATCCCTTATTCTTGCTCCTCTGAGCTCATGACATCCTTGTTAATACCGAACCGCATTCTCGATTCTTACTTCCAGTTACATACTGCTTACTGCACCTAACGTGCCGATAAGGGATTGTATAGGAATTCCATCATAACTCCTGAACCACTAATAGGGTGAACACTTTATCACATATAGAAATCTTTCACTTGCCTCAATTCATGAGAACCATAACAACACACAAGTGAGTTCTCACCCTCAAAATATATGCAAATCCTTAAGTAGTGGACTGAACCACCATACCCTTCCGGGATCCGCCTAAACCTGACAAGACATAGCACTTGAATGCTTCCGAATGTAATCTATTACGACGGCCGATATGTCCCACACACATCTTCACCAATCATACACATACTCAGTCACACTGAAGGAACTAATCACTGCCGAACAGGCACCGTTCCCACCATGGCTAACCAATCCATCTCCTTTTAATCAACTTTAATTGCCTCAGGATAATAGTAACTTCCTTCAACTCATAGCAACTCAACACTCACTCATATCGAGTGACCTTGATTCACGAGACCATGCTGCCTAAATCCCGCAACCCGTCCCACAACTTCCTGAAAATCTTTCTACAATTCGAAGTTTATTTCTCTCACTTCTCCAACACTATCTTGCGTGCTGAAAAAAATCGTCAAACACTCCAACTACTTTTCCTTCTCCTCAGAGATTATACTGCAAAAGCTCGATTCTTAATCATACTGCTGCCTGAAACCCTCAAACACCACAGTTTCAAACTTTCAAATTCACTAGGACAACTGCTAAGAGTCACCCACTCTGGCTGGCCCCGCAAACAATCAACTCCAAGGTTCTTCTATCACACGAACATGCTCTTCAATGAAGCACGTGACTAAGTCACTACCCTTACAACTTTCCTATGCCTTAAGCACAATTTCTTAATCTTCCAGAGCCTAAACCTTGTCCAATAGGACCAATTTGCACATATTTATCATATGCCATGCTCACTTACCGCTTTACTCCTTTCTCTTAGTTGTAACAACTTGCTGATATGCCGACAATCTGCAGTCCCATGAGGACGCAACCCTACAACCCAACTGCAGGTGGTGGGACTCCCCCACTTAGCCTGAAGCTACTCCCTGCACCACTCAAGACACCGCTGAGATCTTTTCTTCTTGTTGACCTGACCTTGCTCAACCAATCCAAATATTCCGAATTTTCCTGTTAGCATTCCCCAAATATTCAATTCTCTAGCACCATTTACACATTCTTCTTCCTACGACTAGCCACTGGGATCCCTGGCAGAAACTTGCCAACCCCACTACCGCTATCCTTTTCACAGAAGATAACCCACCTGTGGAAACTCACCAACCGACACCTTCCACTACAATGTGAGACACACATTCTACGACATCGAGACCCCCATCCTAAGCTTGTCCTCCTTCACTGACTTGACTAGTTCGTTCGTTCCACATGGACATCCACTATGCGCGCGACAACATCTTATGATTCCAAGCTATGCTAAATCCTTCTTCATCCCTAACAACTTCTCTCGGTAGCATCTAACCTTCCACCGAATAACCAACATTTCGGTTTAAGCTTGTGGACCTACTCCCTGTCCACAAAAATTTCTCAAATCACTTCAACTCTTCCTTAAGGAAGGCAACCGCCTTACCACTGAACTCATAGGATATACTGCCACTTCTTACTTAGTTGGACTCATTCCTTTAAGCAACTACCTGACTCCCATCTCTGACGCCTGGCATTTAGAGATTTAGCCGATACCTGACACTTTTCACATGGCTTCCTTCATCACATGCTTCTCAATTGCGGCCTCAATTCAATATCATCCTCTGAAGCTCTTTAACCAGCAGATCACCACGACTTCAAACTCTCTGATGATCATCTTTCTTGAGTTGCCTTCATTAGAAACGCTCATTCCAATACTTAACCACCGCACACCACGGTCTATAACAGCAGCTTCTTTAACACTGCTTCATAACACCCTAACCCAATGCAATCGAAGAACTATAACACCGGCGAACTTAACACGTTTTATTTGGTCAAACATCAGTATCGCAACATGAGTGAATACTCCACCTTGCTCGATGACACCAAGCTTCATTACTTTTATCACCCAAAACCTGACCTATTTACAATTCATTGCCTTTCCTCTGCCGGAACTGAAATACCTAAATCTCGAAATCAAACTTAGGGAAGACCTCCCTTCAATCCATTCATCACCCTCATCCTACGAGCAACCATTCTACCATCATATTGAAATCGCGCGATAACCAATCGGAAACATCATCACTATCTGAGCATAGCCTCAAGGCTCTCAGAAATACAGCAACTGAGCTGAAATAACATAATATCCTCTTGCGGGGCGACAACAACTATCCAATCGACTATGCATGGAAAACATCACGTACCGTATTTGTAGCCCCATTACAGTTCCTCAAAATCTCGATTATAGAAAGCGCTTCGCGACGTATAAGATTGAGTAAGAAGAAACGTAGGCATAAGTCTGAGAGGAATCACATTGCACGATGGGATATCAAGAAGGGAAGTACTCCTAACACCCCTGTAGCCTCTCGAAGATAAGTACAGAGGTCTCCATACCAATCCGCAAGACTCCACTAGACTTCCTCATGACTCGTGAGACCTACAGGAACCTAGTGCTATGATACCATGTTACCAAGCCCCAAATCCATGAGGTCGTGATGGCGCCGGACACCACCGTCGGGCAAGCCAACCATTAATTAATAGAAGTGAAATTTCCTGTTTTAGCACTTTTGAAATCATTACTTTTCATTTTTATACATAAAATCTATATAGAAATCCATTTCGTAGGAAAAGCAACCGTTCATTTATGTAAAAACACAACCCAAATACATATATCCCAGAACCCGGTGTCACAAGTTCATGAGCAGATTCTAAGAGTTTATACAATTACTACAAAGCTTGTCTGAAATACATATTGGACAAGTAATTTAGAAATAAAAATACAGTACATAGAGGGTGACTCTGTTGGCTGCAGGTCATCTTTGAGTAATGCAGCTCACCTAAGTCTCCAAGTTAGCCCTATTGCTATGATAGTACCTGTGCAACAAAAATGCACAGCAAGTGTAGTATGAGTATGAAAATAACGTGTACTCAGTAAGTATCCCGCCTAACCTCAGAGAGGTAGTGACGAGTGGTCGACTTGACACTTGCTATAAGTCAGTCTAGTATAATTTCAGTGAGACACTAAGCATGGATATCATAGACATATTTAATAATGAATAGGCAATAAGAAATATCAATTTGAATCATATTTAGCACCTTAAACTTTCGTCATTTCAGTTTGGCAATTAAATAATAATCAGGAGTAAGAAGCATAGAATTACTTTACATTCTTACATATCAATTCTTATTCTTTTTTACTAGAAAGTTCATAACTCTTTATACTAATAAACAAGTATAAATCATAGAAAGTATGTATCATTTATCATATGCAAACAACTGCCGAGGGTCAAACGACGCGGACCAACAATAATAAACTGTGCACTGCCGAGGGTCGAACGGCTCGAACCATAGATGCATCTATTCATCCCGCTCGCGAATCGATCATGTGATGCAGTTATACATATAAATAAATACGGCTAGCCTGCTCGCGAATCATACATGCGACTCAGGTGCTCATTTGTACACGTATTCACATAATAGATTCATATTTCATCAGGAAGACAACTTCTCAAATTCAAACGATAAAATTCTCTTTAGGTGAACATGAAGATATAGTTTAAAACATTTCTGGAAAATCTCTTGCCACGGTTTAAGAAGGTTTTAAAAACATCACTGGTTCCTCAGGAACACAATCATACAAGGAAGATTCCATTTTTCTTTTAAAATGATTGAGGAAAGTAAGTTCAGGTTCTTTCAAATATTCAATTCCTAACTTGGTAATATCACCAGACAAATATCTTATATAAGATCACAAGTATAACAATTAAGGCATGTTAGTGGGTCCTAGACTACCCGGACATGGTATAACTGTAGCTACGCACGGACTCCCGTCACCTCGCTTGTACATATCCCCTGCAAGTAATTTCATATATTTATTTAGTTCACCTAGGGGGGAAATTCCCCCTCACAAAGTTAGAAAGGATACTTACCTCGCTCCGAAATTCTATAAACGGCCTCCAAGCCCTTCCGACGACTCGAATCGTTGCAAAATGCTCCGGAACTAGCCAAATAATGGCAAACTAATGAGAATATACTCAAATACTTGTTAACAATTCAAATTATACAAATTCCCAACTCCGCTTAGTGAATTGACCAAAATGCCCTTGGGCCCACGTGCCCGGATTCTGAAATTTCTCGAAGATATACTCTACCCACAACTTCACTAGTCCAATTATACAATTTACTCAAATGCTCATGCTCAACTTGTGGCTGAAATCCACTTTTACCAAATTTCTAGGTTTTCTCCAAAACCCCAAATTTTTTCCCCAAAATTCATGTTCAATCCATGTAATAATCTTGTATTTAACTTACAAACATGAAGGAGTTACTTACCTTGTGATTCATGACGAAAATCCTCTCTTGAAGCTCCTCCAAAATCGTCCAAACCAAAGAAGAAATGAAGAAATGACCAACCATTCTTGGTTTTTAAAACAATCTGCGCAGGTCGTTTTCCGCACCTGCGGTCTTTTGTTCACACCCGCGCTTCCGCAGATGCGCTCAATCTCCCGCACCTGCGGCTTCCTCGACTCCAGCCAAACTTTGAACCTGCGATCAAAACACCGCACCTGCGCCTTCGCAGGTGCGGAAATTCCCTTGCACCTGCGGTTCCAATCTAGCCCAGCAACCTTCGCTCCTGCGGCACCAAGGCCGCTCCTGCGGCTCCGCACCTGCGGCCAAAGCCTCGCAGGTGCGGTCACACCAGATGATAGCAATTTCAGCCCTTTTCCCAACTTCAACTTTGATCTTGTTTGCTGTGTGATCTTGTTTGGGGGCTACGTACGCACCGAGTGAAAAGTGTCCGTACGTAGTGGCTATTACTGCTTCGTCGGGTTAGTTAGGACACAACATGTTCACTGTTTTTCCTTGTTATAGCATATATATGACTTGTATACTTGTGTGATTGGTACTGTTGTCATTGAACGACGTGATACTTGGCTTGACTTAAGAGTGATGATTTATTCATTATGGGATCGGGCAGTACGCCACGGCGGAGTGATGAGAGTGATTTCATTATGGGATCGGGCCGTACGCCACGGCGGAGTGATGAGAGTGATTACACTATGGGATCGGGCCGTACGCCAAGGCGGAGTTATGAGAGTGAGTTCATTATGGGATCGGTTCGTACGCCACGGCGGAGTGATGAGAGTGATTTAACTTTGGGATCGGGCCGTATGCCACGGCGGATACAGGACTTGCTTGATTTCCACCGTTATTTGGATACCTCTTATTGATGCATTTCGATGTTTATTTGTCTTACATGCTTACTGTTTTCCTTATATCCTGTCTATTATTATAACTGTTGGACCTTAGTGAGTATCGAGTCGACCTCTCGTCACTACTTCTTCGAGACTAGACTGGATACTCACTGGGTACATATATGTATATGTACTCATACTACACTTTCTGTGCATTGTTTTGCACAGGTACCTTTATAGTACAGTGATTGGCTTGCAAGACTTATACGGGCTGCATCATCCAGAAGCGTTCCACAGTTGCCGGAGTCTCCCTTATGTGTACTTGCATTTTCTATCTATTGCCTTTGTCCCATTTATTTCTCGAACAAGAGTTGTATAATTGTATAAATTCTTAGAAACTGCTCATGTACTTGTGTCACCGGGTTCTGGGGATGTGTTGAGTCTTGTTTTATGGAATTAAATAGATTTCTTGTCGTGTTTAATTTACAAAAAATTATTTTTTTTCATTATGAAATGCAATAAAGGCAACGATTTAGAAATTGTTAAACATGAAGGTATTTCAACTGATTAAGGGGTTGGCTTGCCTGACAGTGGTGTCCGGCGCCATCACAACCCATAGGTTATGGGTCGTGACAAAGTGGTATCAGAGCTCTAGGTTCCCGTGGGTTTCACGAGTCATGATCAAGTCTAGTAGAGTCTTGTTGATCGGTACGGAGACGTTTGTACTTATCTTCAAGAGGCTACAGGGCTGTTAGGAGTACTTCCCTTCTTGATTCCTCATCGTGCGACTTGATACCTTTAAGGCTTATGCCTATGCTTCTTCCTACTCAATCTTACGCGTCGCGAAACGCTTGTTGTGAATCAAGGGTTTAGAACTTTTAATGATACTATGGATGTGGTGCGAGATGTTTTCCATGTGCAATTGGTTGGGGTTGTTGTTGTTGCCCTGCAGGAGAATAATATGTTGTTTCAGCTCAGTAATTATGTTTCTGAGGACTTTAAGGCCATGATCACGTTGTTATGATGCTTACAATTGGACATCGCGCGGTGTTGATAGAATGGTAGGATTCTTGCCCATATGTAGGGACAATGAATGACTTGAAGGGAGGTCTTCTCGGGCCGTGGTTTCGAGATTTCAGTATTTTAGTTCCGACGGAGGAAAGGCACTAGGACTATGAATTGTCCGGTTCGAATTGATAAAGTAGTTAGCTTGGTGCTATCGAGCAAGGTGGAGTATTCACTTGTGTTGTGGTATCGTTATTTGATCGAATAGGATATGTTAAATACGCCGGTGTTATATCTCTTCGGTTGCATGGGGTTAGAGTGCAGTGAAGCGGTGTTGGAGAAGCGGTTGTCGGGGATCGTGGTGTGTAGTGGTTCAAAATTGAACAGTTACCTCTAATGAAGGCAACTCGAGAAAGATGATCTTCGAAGAGTTTGAAGTTGTGGTGATCTGCTGGTTCAAAGAGCTACAAAGAAGGATGTTGAATTGAGGACGCAATTGAGAAGCACGCGATGAAGGAAGATATGTGAAAAGTGATAGGTGGTGGTTCCATTTCTAAAAGGCCGGTCGTAAGGAAAGGAAGTCGGGTGGTGCTTAAAGGAATGAAGTTAACCAAAGTGGGGGAGTCCCACCACCTACAGTTGGGTTGTGGGCTTGTTTCTTCATGGAGTTGCGGATTTTCGGCATATTGGCATGTTTTTACAGCTGAGGGAAAGGAATATAGCAATAATTGAGCATGGCATTTGATGAATGTGTGCGAAGTTGGTCCTATTGGACCAGGGTTAGGCTTTGGAAGATTAAGAATTCGTGCTTAAGGCATAGGCAAGTTGTAAGGGTAGCGACTCAGTCACGTGCTTCGTTGAAAGGGTGTTCATGTGCTAGGAGAGCCTTGGGGTTGATTGTATTCGGGACCAGTCAGAGTGGGTGACTTTCAGTAGTGGTCCTAATTAAATCAAAAGTTAGAGAATGCGGTGATTAAGGGTTTCAGGCAACAATATAATTAAGAATCGAGCTTCTGCAGTATAATCTCCAAGAGGAAGGAAGATGGTTGGAGTGTTCTATGTTATTTCAGCACGCGAGATAGTATCGGAGGAGTGAGAGAAATAGACTCCAGGTTGTAGAAAGATTATCAAGAGGTTGTGAGACGGTTGCGGGATTTAGGCAGTATGGTCTTGTGAATCGAGGTCACTCGGGATGAGTGACCGTTGAGCTGCTATGAGTTGAAGGAAGTTACTATTATCTTCGAGGTAATTAAAGATTATTAAAAGAAGAAAGATTGGTTAGCCAAGGGTGAAGTGGCACAAGTACGGCAGTGATCAGTTCCTTCGGCGTGTTTGAGTATGTGTACGGTCTATGTAGATATGTGTGGGGCCTGTCGGCCGTCGTAATATATTCCAGTTGGAAGCATTCAAGTGCTATGGCCTGTAAGGTATAGGCGGATTTTCGGAAGGTTTATGGCGGTTCAGATTACTACTTAAGAAATTGCATGTATTGTGATTGTGAGAGCTCACTTGTGAGTTGTTATGGTTCTCATGAATTGAAGTCAGTAAAAAGGGTTCCTAGGTAATGAAGTGTTCACCCTAATAATGGTTTTGGGGTTATGATGGAATTTTGCATCATATCATATTGGCATGTTATGTGCAAAAAGCGGTATGTAACTGGAAATAAGAATTGAGATTGGTGTGTGGCTTTAATAAGGATGTCATGAGCTCGGAGGAGCAAGGGCAAAGTATTTGAATGTTTAGAGTAAGCTGGTATTGTCTTCTGTTTCACCTGAGAATGGCGTTTGAGGAAAGAGGCTTTGTATCCTGGTTATGGGTTCTTGATTTGTCTTGCAGCATTACTTGTTACCTTGTGTGGAAGGCCGTGAGAGTGTGACCACGGGAAGATTATGTAAGTGTGACTTGTAGTCATCTGATTGATTGAAGATTTGGACCAAGTATAAGGAGATGCAATATTGCTTAATTGAGAATATGT